>PVIA01006122.1:0-73430 GCA_004024845.1 Tonatia bakeri | reverse complement strand
AGTGAGGAGGGGAAGTGGGGAGAATGGGGGGAAAGGTGCAGGGGAAAAAGAAGTACATTCTAATGTCTCTTTTGATTTTTTTTCTTTGATCCACTGGTTACTTAGGAAAGTGTTTTTTAATGTCCACGTATTTGTGAATTTCTCACATTTTTCTTCTGTTACTCATTTCTAACTCCATTCTATTGTGGCCAAAGACCATTCTTTGCGTGATTTCAATCTGTTTAAATTAACTGAGGCTTGTTTTATGGCCTAACGTTGTCTACACTGAAGGATGTTTCATGTGCACTTGAGAAGAATGTGTATTCTGCTGTTACTGGACAAAGTGTTCTATAGGTGTCTTCTTCGTAATGCTGTTCAAGTCTTCTGTTTCTTGTTGATCTTCTGCCTAGTTGTTCTATCCACCATTTACAGTGCAGTACTGAAGTCTCCAGCTATTATTGTTGAATGCTCTATTTCTCCTTTCAGTCCTATTAAGTTTTGCTTCATGTATTTTGGTGCTTTCATGGGTGTGTGTATATTTATAATTGTTATGTCTGTATGAGAAATTGACCCTTTTATCATTATAAAATATCTTTGTCTCTAGTAACAGTTTTTATCATAAAATCTATTTGTCTTATATTAATATAGCCTCTCCAGGTTTTGTTTGGTTAATGTTAGTATAGTATATCTTTTTCCATCCTTTTACTTTCAAAATATTTTGTGTCCTTCAATCTAAAGTGTGTCTGTTGTATGGTGATTGGTGAGGAGAGGGGATATAATGAAAAAATATAATAAAGATTAAATCAAAAAATAAAATAAAAAATAAAGTGCATCTGTTGTAGATAGCATACACTTGGATCATGGCTTTTTTTTATTCATTTTGCCTTCTATTGGAGTATTTAGTCTATTCACATTTAATGTAATTGTTGATAAGATGGGAATTACATCTGGCATTTGCTATTTGGTTTCTGTATGTCTTATGTTTTTGACCCACTATGTTCTATTTATATTAAATGAGTATTTTCTAGTATAGTATTTTAATTCCTTATTATTGCTTCTTTTATCATATTTTTAAGTTATTTTCTTAATGGTTGCCCCAGGAATCACAATTGACACCTTAAAGCAATTTAGTTTGGGTTAATAGCAACTTAAGTTCAATAATATGCAAAAACTTTGTTCCACTATACTTCTGTTTCCTCCTTCTTTGTTTTATTTTCATACAAATTAGATCTTTATACATTATAAGCTCATCAACACAGTTTTATAATTATTGCTTTATGCACTTGTGTTTTAAATCAGATGGGAGACAAAAGCATTACAAACAAAAATGTATTCCTATTGTTTTTATATTAACCTGTGCACTTACCTTCACCTGTGCAGCGTATTTCTTTGTGTGGATTCCAGTTACTATCTAATGCCCTTTCATTTTAGCCTGGGAGACTTCAATTAGTTTTTCTTGCAAGGAAGATCTGTTACCAACAAATGTTCAATTTTTGTTTATCTGGGAATGTGCTAATATTTCCTTCACTTTTGAAGCATGATTTTGCTGGAATGTCTCGGTTGATCTTTTTCTTTTGGCATCTGTAATATGTCATCATGGCCTTGTGGCCTCCATAGTTTCTGATGAGGTGTCTGCCTTTAATTTTATTGAGGATCTCTCATACCTGATGGGTCATTTTTCTCCCGATGCTTTCAGGATTCTCTTTGCCTTTGACTTTTGATTATTTTACTATGATGTGTCTGGGTGTGGGTCTCTTTGGATTTATTCTACTTGAAATTTTTTGAAGTTTTTGAGTGTGTCAATTAATATTTTTCATCAAATTTATTAAGTTTTAGAACATTATTATTCACATTTCTTTCTGCCCCTTTCTTCCCTCTCCTTCTGAAACTCCTATTATGGATATGTTGATATATATAATGGTATATCTGAAGCTCTGTTTATATTTTTTGTTTTTCTTTTTGTTTCCCAGACTAGATAATCTTAATTGCTTTATTTTCCAATTTGCTGATCTTTTGTTCTGAGGGTTTAAATATCCTGTTGAGATCATCTAATATATTTCTTATTTTGGGTATTGTAATTTTCAGCTCCAGAATTTCTATTTGCATTTTATAATCTCTATCTATTTATTGACATTCTCTATTTAATGACACATTTTTCTCATACTTTCATTTAATTCTTTGATTTTTTTCTTTAGTTCTTTAAACATTTTATAATAACCAAAGTCTTTGACTGGTAAGTCCAATATCTGGGCTTCCTCAGAGAGAGTTTCTACTGACTCCTTTTTTCTGTGTACAAACAACACTTCCTGTTTCTTTGCTTGTCTCATAATATTTTTATTAAACACTAAACATTTTAAATAATATAATGTGGCAATTCTGGAAACCGGGTTTTTCTCCAACCTCAGGATGTGTTGTTGTTGCTGTTTGTAGTTGTTACTATTACTGTACATAAATACTTTTCTGAACTAATTTTGTAAAGTCTGTATTCTTTGTTGTGTGTGCCACTGAGGCCTCTTCTCAATTAGCCTAGTGATCGTCTTACGATTGAGTAGAGATTTAAGTGCTTTCAACCAATAAGTCTCCCATATTTTTCTGACATGCTCTGTGTATGTGTCAATGTACGCCTTTAAGGCTCTGCCTGTACATTTTATTTCCTGCTTGTGCAGAGCCCCAAGATCAGCCAGACAAAAGACTGGAGCCTTCACACGTCTTTCTGGAGTACACACAGCCCTAAATACGCATCCAGTCTTCCAAACTCCCAGAAATAATGTCAGAGCTTTTCAAAGCTCCCTGTGGGCATGATATGCACCAGATTTAAGGGTTTTGGCCTGCTTCTTATTTGCTCAACAGGTAAAGGGGATGTTAAACAATTGTTCTGACTGTTTTTGACAAATGCTTTATAGATAAAGAATCTCACTGAACAAACTCTGAGTCAAATCAAATATTCAGGACAGGCACTGTGAATGAGGCTTTTCCAGAGAGCTGCTATACAAGTGAAGTAGTAACAGTTCTCTGAGGCTTTTGGGGAGCTCCAGACTCATATTTCCCCACACAGTGATGGCTAACCTGCCAGTTTTCACAGCTACTTTGATCGTCATGCTGACGGTTCATAGCTGGGGACAGAGGCATGGGAATAGGACACGTTAAAATGTTATAGAGCTCATTGTTCTTGCTGCGATTACACCACTTTTCTTGAATAAACACTCTTCGGATTATTTCAAGCCTTTGATTAATTCCTAGAATCTTGAAAATATTGAGTTTGACAATTTGTCCAGTGTTCTCATTGCTTTCATGGGAGAGCAGATTTTCGGAGGTATTTCCTCTGCCATTCTGGATGTGCTGTCCTCTCATGAAAAGTCTTAACTGGGGCCTGACATGGTCACATCTTCACTTTGCGAGACTCTGTCTGGCCTCAGCATTGAGAATAGATTGGAGGGGTGGGACTCCCAGCAAGAAGACAGTTAAGAGAATTTTCCTGGGAAGCAGTGGTGGTTGCCAGCACCAGAGCAGCAGAAGCAGCATGGCTGCGGAGAAGTCGATCAGTCCAGGAGACTTGTACAACATACTTTTTTATTTCCCCTGGTCCACTCAGTCAACGCAGAGCTGAAATAGGGCTCATGCTCTATCAGACAAGCAGATCCAGAGGGAATCGGTCCAGACACAGTGTAGGGAAGAGAACAGGCTGCCTGCTGATCTCTGGGGATTAATTGTGAAGTGAAATTCAAGAGATTCTCAATGGAGGGTGAAGTAAGTATTGGGGAGGGGCAATGAGGGCTGACACGAGGGGCTGGGAGGCTGAGTGTTCCTTGGCCTCTGCCACAGAGACAGCTGGGGGACCAGCGCTTTGCCACCTGAGATCTTCCAGGAGCACAGATTCAGCTCTGCTCTCGCAGTCTCATCTGCTCCTCTCAAGAGGCTGCCCCTGGGTGCATTGTGCCCATGAAGCCCAGTCGAGGAGCCGGATAAGAGCAAAGTGGGCTGCTTTCTTCTTCACTCTTTTCTCTCCCAAGCAATTCTATGAACAAGCTTTTGTATGTCCCAGATGTTTCTGCCTTTGTTCAGATTTAATCCTTTCTGTTTATCCCCCACCCTCCACCCAGTACCTGTTTGTTATGTTCCATATCTGTCTGGGAGACGAGGCTCAGAAGATCTGCCAAGACTGATCTTATCTGCACTTGGGCAAACACAATTGTGCCCATGCCTTGTCATCCAGTGCCTGTATGAAAGGGCCAGAGACGGAAAAGAATTACAACCAGCACCGCCAAGAACAGCAAGCCAAAATGGATTTAAAAATAAACACGAAAACTGCTCTGGGCACTCTTAAGAGGCACTCACAGAGTCCTTCTGTGGAGACACAGTGGAGCTGTGCACCCACATTCAGGGCCTGTCCCTCTGCAGTTGCAAACTGTATGGCCTTGGCTCCTAACTCCCGCCTTAAAGAAGGGACTGCAGCCCCTGCCAGGGCTGTGAAGACAATAACTCCAAACTTCTCCCCTGGTCAGATTCAAAAGCTGGAAATGTGGTAGCTGTCAGAGACCATAGTTTTGGGTCTTCAATGGGGTCAGAAGGTCAATTTGAGGAGGAGGGTCCAAGGCCTCAGAATGAACCAGCCAGGTACTCAGGAAAGGTTAGGACATAGGCATCCTGATCCCCCTCTAGACCTCCTTCTCCAACAGCACACTGTGTACGCAGGGGGTTGTAAACTGCAAGTTCTAAATCACAGCAACAGCAGAGAAAAACACTGAAGAAAAAAGAAATTTCATCCCTTAGCACCCTTTACCAGACATGTCTATAGAGGCCAGCCATCTGACCATACTCCTCTAAGGTGGGCCTCTGTGGACACCCCTCTACCTGGAGCCACCAGGCCCCACCAGCCACATGTTTGGAGTTGAGAGCAGGCAGGGTCTCGTTCTTCACTGGTCTTAAGTCCAAGGGATCCCGTAAACCATAGATTGGAGCAAAAGCTTTGGAGGGAATTTGCACTGAAATAAATCCCTCCCACCTGATACCACAGTCTTGCCATCCCCATACCCCTACCTCTGCCTGGGATGGGAGTGAGATGGGATCTCAAATGCACCTAGGGCCAACTTCATGGCAGGAGGTGTGTTAGTTCCCGGCATCCTTTAATTCTCACATCAACTGGATTGCTGTAAGATATCAGTATTTTTGTGGTAGACGAGTCAACCAAGACTATAAGAGGTTATACAAGTTGCCCAAGGTCACATGGCTAAGAACTAGCAGCCTCAAATGTGAAGCCTAGTGTTTTAGTTCCAAAGCCAAAAACATGCCCAGGAACCTCCAATCCACCAAGGTTCCCACTGACCAGTCCTCTACCTGTCCAGGACAGACAGGCCTGTGCCTGCACAGCCAAGGTGGGGGAAGGGGGGCTTGCAACATTCCATATGCATCCCTGCGGTCACCACAAATGGTTCATTTTACATCCTTGGCTGTGGTAGCAGCTTCAGGCGCCTTTGCCTTGCAGGACTGACATCAATTCTCATTCAAATCAAACTCCGAAACATGCTCCAGTGGAGTGGAATTTTCTGCTAAATAAGGTGCTATTAACCCAGCTCCCAGCTTCTTGGGCCCGGGCTGAGCTCAGCTGCAGCGGCAGCCTCTCCACGCTGATGAACCCACTTAAATACCAATTAATAGGCATTGCAGCACTGGCCCTGGCAGACCCCAGGACCCCTGCGCTCCTCCGGGCTCCTTGGGCCATGGCGGCTGGAAACCCTCAGTCACATCTTCTGAGATTCTCATTCCAGCCCAGGCATCAAGGAGCATTTGGATGCTTTTTAGTCTGAGGATGAGGAGATGGAAGAGGGGGATAAGAAGGGGGATTTTTTTATTATCCTTAGCAGCTTCTTTCTTACCAGGCTTCAGTTCTCAGGGCTTCTCAGGGCGGGAGAGAAAAAGAATGAGCCCCATCAGGAAGGAAGGGGACTAGCTCTGCCCCCATCACCACTCCCAGTGCCACACAGAGAGGACTGAGGGACTCCCACCACACTGGAGGCAACATGAGAAGCTGTCCAGACTTTAGACTGGGACTGGATCCTGACAAAATGCCATTCCAGTTCTAGCACAACCCCAAACATGCTTTGATGCCTCAGATCCAATCATTTCAGCCACATACAAGCTCATTTTATGTAATTCTCAGAGTTTAAACTTTCATAGCTGGAAGAGTCCTCAGAGAGCCACTGGTCCAAGCTCATTTTACAGCTGAGGAAACTCAGGACCAAAGAGGGAAAAGGTCATGCCCAAGGTCACACTGCAAGTAAACAGCGAAGCCAGGGCTCTGTGCGCAATGCTCTTTCCCTTATTCTATTTTCCCTCCTTCCAAAAATATAAAAGCATCATTGATAGCCAGAAAGTAATAACCTCATTCACATGATTTCCCAGTTTACATATTGCAATGGATATCAAATTGTTCTTAAGTGATGTGTTATTAAATAAGATCAGAGAACATAAAAATGGATTTCTGAACTCTGCTAAATAAGAATTCACCACACTTATTCATCTGGCTTTTGCACAAATGCCTGTTAGGTGCCTGCTATTTGTCAGACATGGTACTGGGTATGGGGTCTTAAGGAGTAAATGCATGGGAGGTGGGCCCTACCTAGCCTCACCAAGCTTCTAGTCTAGTGGGTGAGACAGAACAACCTCCACTCCCCCACACACAATTGCCAATAGTACTGTGCAAATAACTACTATGAGAGAAAGGAACAGAGGACCAGCACAGAGCCTTGGGAATGAGCTGCTTTATGTTTGGAGGGTCATGGAAGGCTTCTTGGAGGAGGTGACATTCAAGCCAAGACCTAAAGCATAAGAAAAGGCCAGTCATGCAAAGAAGCAAGGAGGAGTGATCCAAGAAGGAAACAAACTTGGATTTCTTAACATGAAAAATGAGATGAAAATATTTCTAAATTAATATGAATCCATTACTTTAGAGACAGGAAACTTATTCCATTTCCTCACCTAATTGCTCTGCTTCTTGGAGATGGTGTTTTATTGATCAAGCTCTCTGGGTCACTTGTTTGCACTTTTGTACCATTTGCTCAATTTTGGGTGGAGAAGTGCTCTGATTATTTCAGAGGTTTGGAGGGACTGTTCACTTCCCTTCCTAAACCCAAAACACAAGTTAGCAGAGTTTTTCAGCACACAGACTCCAATAGGAAGACCAGGCCCCATCACTCCTTAGCTCTGTCCCCTTGGGCAAGGCACTTCCTCTCTGAACCTCAGTTTCCTCATTTGCATAATTGACAGTACTAAGAGCACAAGCTCAGTGAGCTGAAATAGTGTATGTGAAGAGCCTAGCACAGTATCTGGCACATGATAATTGCACAATAAATGTTAGTCACTATTATGATTGTAAGCTACATTCAAACAAATTACCATAAGCAACTTTGTACATGCAAAGGTATTGGTTAACTTTTCTTAATTTTTTTTCTTTCTTGCATATTGCAACAAAGAGCAGATCCCTTTGTGGTTGTGATTAGGGGCATAGTGTGAAGGTGGGGAGGTGGGAAGGTGGGACAGTCAGGAGGCCTCATACCTGGAGGCAGAGATGAGATCTTTCAAAGTGTGCAAGTGTTGTTCAGGACAGAACCCCAGGGAAGGTGTCAGCCCTGGGAGAGATTGACATGGTTACATTTACAGAATAAGGAACAAGAGAGGACCCAAGAAGCAAAAACCAGAAACAGGCTGACAAAACCCACAATGGCTGGATTGGGCTGCTCAGACTCAAGCACAGAAGAAGGAGACCCAAGGAGATTCCAACCATCCAGAAAAATCCAAACAGAGCCTTGTTCAGGACCAAGGAGAGCACCAAGGAGACCTGGCAAGCTCTGAGCTGGCTGGCCTGTGGTCTCCCTGAGGGTTAGCATCTCAATGCATCACGAATTTGGTTAGAACTTGTCCCTCTCCACCTATCTTGGAAGTATTTTCACCCGTGTCTGAAGAAACAACCACATCTGGTAAGCAATCTTAGGGTTCAGCCAGGAGATACTCAAAGAAATATACTAGGTTGGACATGTTTCCCTCTTCTCTCCCCACTGAATGATCCTTGGATTTCCTGTCTCTCTCCCCCTGGCTCCCCAACTTAGTCCACAGAATTTTCCAGGCCATGCCTAGTGTCCACCCTAACTGCTTCCCAATATCTTGCCTCTTGGAACATGGGCTGCACTCTGGGCTTGCCAAAAGCTTTTCTAATTACCCCACTTCTTTTCCTGACATCAGCAAGATCCAGACAGAAATGTTCCAAGTACAGCTCATCTGAGCTGCATTCCTGGTCAAATGCAAGGAAGTCTTTCTTCATTAGCCAACTGGCTTGATTAACATTCGTTGGTAGTCCCTTCATCTAACTCTCTTAGCCTCCTCTTCTGCATACCCACCAATCCCTGAGGCATCTGCACTAAGCCGTGGAGCTCCTTGGAACACCATTTGAGAATTGATATTTTGGTCTAATGTCCCCACTTTAGGAAAACTAAGTCCTGAATTCATGGTCTCAGCCTCTATACAGCCTAGACTCCACATTCAATCCTTGCTTGAAGTTCAAACAAGACAAGCTAACTAGGGGAATCCTCATCTTCATGGCAGGCTGCTTTTCTTCCTCCTGCTTCTGCCTTTCCCAATCCCAAAGCTAGATCCCCTCATGGCCTCACCTGTAAACCAGCCAGTATGTGAGTCAGTCCTGCACTGAGGCTCCAGATACATCCTCAGCACACCAGTGGGGGGAGACTCAGTCATGAGTCACTGTGCTGGTTGGTCCCTACTTGCCCCCAGATCAACAATTTTTTCTTTTCTAGTCTGCTCCCTGACCCAGGCATCTGACCCTGCTGCTGGGGTCAGCTAATGGGAGTCACTGACAGGGTAGGAGAGGAGACAAGTCGGGTCATTTCTTCTCCATTCCTTCCTGCTGTGGTGCCATGTCTCTGGGAGTAGCCGCCTCCCTCTGTGACTAAGAGCTCTCACTAGCCCTCCCTCCTGGCTCCAGCTCTCACCAGACCCCAGTAACAATATTTCCTCCCTTCGTCTCTTCAACCCTAGGGGTGGTGCCAGATCTTTGCTGCTGTGCCTGTCTGTGGGCGGGGGATTGGAGGGCGGGGAAGGAGTAGGGTGGATGAGGCCCCTTGTTGATCACTTTAATTCTGCCCACACCTCTGTAAACAGTTCATCTGTTAGAACTTCTTCATTCAAATCATGTAGGATAAACTCTGTTTATTGCCAGGCCCCAAAGGATATAGTCACATTCCCCAAACTCAAGGTCTAACGGCCCAGCCACCATAGCCTGCCTGTATGGGTCCCACAGATCCAAGTTCCTTTACAAAGCCCTGAGCCTGGGTTTCTTTGAAACTGTAGGCTTCCATGTTCCATGTCTGCCACCTTGACCATCACATCCTCCCAAAGATTGGCTTTTGTTATCCAGACACTTCCCAGCTGGCCTTGTGCTGCATGGTTCTCAGTCCTGCATTCTAGCCTCTCCTCAAAATCTTGTTATCCAGGCCAGAGCAGCCTCATGCCTTCACAGCTTATCCCTCCACATGGTCTTCACTCAGACACACCCCTGTTGTGCCCTTTCCAAAGCCTTTGCTTGTCTTACCCATAGACTCTCAACTCAGAGCATTACAAAGAAGGTATTCCCTATAGCTGTCTTAGGCTCCTGCCCTTCCCAAGGGTTCTGGCCCATGCTCAGTGACCAGAGATGTTTGTTACTCAGTGGTTATTATGCCTGAGGTCCTCATCTCTCTTCAGCTCATTCTGGGATAGGGCTCTAGCCAGCCTCCCTCCAACCTGCATCACTCCCCGACTCAGTCACTTAGCAGGAGGTTCTCTGATCACCTTCTCTGTACCAGGCCTGGCTCTGCACTGTGCATATGGATCCTGAGTCAATCAGACCTGGACCCTCCCTCAGGAAGCTCATAGTCAAGGGGAGGAAGGCCTATAAACAGACCACCACAATGCACAATGACAGGTGCTGCAAGGAATAATGGAAACAGATCAAGAGGCAATAAATTCAGCTGGCAAAGATGAGACAAAGCTTTCTGGGGATGGGGATATCTATGCTGGGACTCAATGATCCAGCTGATAAGGCCTAGATCAGAATGGTCACTGTGGGGAGGTGGCAGATGAGAGATTCCAGACATACTTAACAAGGAGACACTCTCCAGCATCTGGTGACATATCAACCAACGAGGGAAAGGTGGGGGTACTGGTTGAGGCACCTCTCATATTCTGACCTGGGCATGTATATGGATGGGAATGCTGCCAGTCTCTGAGAACAGGAACATGGAAGGAGGAGCAGATTTAGGGAGTGGCCAGGCTCGGGAGCAGTGATGATGAATTCAGCTTTAGAAATACTGGTTTCTAAGCACCTTGGGAATGTCCCCTTGGGATGTACAGTCAGTGGAGTGAATTGGGATGCAGGTAGAGAGTTGAGAGCCAAGGCATCACTGAGAAAGCCAGTGGGTGAGACACACAGCTGAGTTAGAAGGAAATCTGGGCACAGAGTCTGACAGACACCAATGGTTAAGAAGAAGGTTCTGGAAAGAAGGATGAGGAGTAGTCAGAAAAGTGGGAGGAAAACCAGGAGAGTGTGATTTATGGAAACCAAGGGGAGAAAGGGGGCAGCCAGCACAGAGAAAATAACCAAGGTGAGGAGTTCACTCGATGGCTAATCACAGTGGACGCTGAAGTCTGGATTTGGAGCTTGGCTCCTCCTGGTGCTGCATACATGACCTTGGACAAGGCAGATGGCCTCTGAGCCTTGGTTCTCACTATATAAAAAAGGAAGGATAATGGTACCTACCTTCCAGGTGGTTCCATTAACATTACCCTGTTGTAAAGTACCTAGCACAGCACCTGACACATTTTAAGTGTTTAGTAAATGGTGGCCCTACTTCTGAGGATTAATTCGCTCAGCAAACACTCATGAACACTCATCAATGATCTTTCCTATGTAGGAGGCTAAACGGAGATGGGCTGCAGTCTCAAAGAGGCAAAGACATCAGTCACTAAACACCAACAGAACAAGGGCTGAGGGACATAAAAGAGGGTGAGAGGGATGCTGCAAGAGTCCTAAAAAAAGAATAAAATTCTGTTATTGCCAGGTTGTATATTGGGAAGTTACAGACACAGAAGGTGGCCATGGAAGAGAGACCTGCTAAGCCAGACCTTGAAGGGTACGTGGAACACCAGCCAGGAAGAGGGGACATCTTGAGCAAAGGCCCAGAGGGAGGAATGTGGACAATCAGGATTGCTTCTCAAGGCTCCCTGCTGCCCTCTGGTGCCAAGCCCAAGGGAAAATGGCCCCAAGTCTGGATGGCAAATGCATGACAGCCACAGGTCCCCAGTCCTGCTCTCCCCATCACAGAGGCTGGGAAGCGATCATTAGGTGATTACATTTTTAAGGCCCAAATTGTTTTATTTGTTTCCCTGCCAGCTTTCATGAGGCCATCAGTCATTCCCCACACAGATAACATTTCTTATGTACATTGACAGAATAAATTACATGGTTCTCATCCGGCAAATCAACATTACAGGGCAACATTATCTTCTGCAAAATGCTGCCTGGGCACATCATAAATCCTCACCAGGTTTATTACATCTGTCTTGTCATAGATTCATTTTATTGAGAAGTGGGTTTTTTTCTAGATTAATAATCACATTAATAAATGAGATTCTTCGTAGAGGATTGTTTTCTTGGAGAAACCAAAGGGAGAATATTCAAGCTGCAGGGTCGTACCACACTGGTGCTGGAAGACTGTCCCTGCCCTGCTGACAGTGTCGTCCAGGGCTGGGAACCGGAACCTCCTGACTCACCGGGGACTTGGGGCCAGCCCCTGAGTCCTTCCTCTTCCTCTCCTCTGGTTTCACAGCTCTCTCCAAAAGACAAGTCAGAACCTTCCAAGATGGTGTCAAAGATACACTGTTACAAGTCAATCAAATGAATATTTCATGAATAACCAGCATGTGTGCAAATGACGAACCAACGGGGGAGAGAAAGCTAACCCCTGGAACAAGAAGAGAACAACTACAGACAGGGGCCTGAGAGTTGGGCTGCCGCCTGGCCTCCTCCCTCTGTGCCTGGCTGGCTCAGCCACCCTGGGATGGGTGACTTGTCAGCCCTGGTCTTTTTCCTGTTCTTGTTCAGTGAAAGGATTGGTCCAGATCAGGCACTGGAAAACTATGGCCCATTGGCCAAATCCAGCCTATTGCCTGTTTTAGCAAATGAAGTTTCACTGGAATGCAATATGCTCTTTTGCTTATGTGTTGACTGTGGCTGATGTCACACTAGCATGGATGGCAAAGTTCAATGCCAACAACAGAGATCGCACGGCCTACCAAGCCTAACATGGTCATCGCCTGGCCCCTTACGGAAAAAGTTCGCCAACCTCCAGTCTAGATAAACTCCAGGTGAACATCTGAGGGCCACGTTATGGGCTCTGGACTAAAGTGCTCCTGCTGACACTGACCTGGGCCCGTTCTCAGGGGGCTTTCCTCACCTCTTCTCAGCTAATTCCCAGAACGCCCCCATGACAGCATTCTGTCGCTCGGAGGAAATGACTGAGGCTTCAGACTGTCTTGTGACTTCCCCAGAATCCCCCAGAGGCAGAGGCGAGCAGGACCTCGAGCCTGTCTGGAGCCAACACCCTGTCCGTGCCTCTCCAGTGACCTGCCTGGGTGTCATGGAGATGTGAGTCAGTGAGGGAAGGGGAAACTTCAGCTTCTCCAGGTTTTTACTCAGAAGTCATATACTCAGGGAGGCCTTCCCAATGTTTTATACAAAATTACATCCTCCACACCACACCCTCGCCACCTCCTCTGCCTTTGTTTTCTCTGTCACTGAGCTCCATCTGACTGACGTATTCACTGTCTACCAGTGCTCCCGCCCCCTAGAACATAAGCTCCAGGAGGGCAGCCTTTTTGTCTGTTTTCTTCATTGCTATCTTTCCTGCTCCTAGAATAACTCCTGGTACATGGCAGGCATTCGATATGTAATTGTGAGCTAAAAGTTTAGTATATCTTAATATTGTTCTATACTTGCTAAGTTTGATTCATTTGACAAGGTATTTAATTTCTTTAAAGTTAGTTTCCTCTTCTGCAACATTGGGGTGAAAATACCAACTCTGTCATTGGGTGTTATTAGAAATCATTGAAAAACACATGAAGTACAAGAAATATAACAAGTTTGGTCCAGAGTCTAGCACAGAGCCTCACATGCAACAGGTGCTGGGGAGAGGTGTTCCTTCTCTTTTGAGGACAATGCTGAAGCCAAATACACCTGCACCATGAGACCAACAGCAAGACTGCATCCAGCAGGCTCTGGTGTCAGACAACAGGGAGAAACTTGGCTCCACTACTCACTAACAATGTGACCAGGAGAGTTCCCTCTCTCCTTTATCTCAGTTTGCTCATCTACAGAATGATTGATAATAAAAACGACTTTCCAGAGTTGCTTCGGACATTGAAGGAGGTGAAGCCTAAGAGCTGCTTGGCACAAGACCCGGCCTGCGGATCTCAGTAAATGTTAATAATGATGGGGACCATAATAAGAATCCCCAAGAAGGCCACCTCCTTCCCAGGCTCGGAACCCTCTGGTCCCTGGGCTCCTGGCAGGCAGTAGGTTCCTGACTGATCAGGCCAGTGCAGGTTAATGTGCAACAGTCTCTCCCTGTCTCCTTTTTTAGCACAAAAATCTGTCCTAGCACCTCTCATTATCCACTTCATCAGTCTCAAACCGTTGGCTAATTGCACTACCCAGCATGCCCCTCCCTCCATGCCTCTTCAACAAGCTCAGTAACACACAGCTGCCTCCTTCTATGGGGCTCCACTGGGAAGCTGTAAACAAAATATAGCAGGCAATACCCCAACTGCTTCTCCAGGCTCCCTTTCCTTGCTTGACCCCTTGCTCCTCTTCAAACTTCCCCATGCCCAGAAATATGACCCCAGAGATTCCTCTCACCCAGGAGAGGCACGGGTGAGAGAAATGTAGGGAATCAGAGTTGCAATAAGATTTCATGGTTTTCTCTGGCTTTTATGTCTCCAAAGTTCTAATTCCTAACTGGTTGTGACCCTTGAGAAAGCAACCATGTGAGATGAGCTTGGCATTCATCCTAGCTTTCTGCCACTGGGTGCTTTCCAAACTTCAGTATGGAGAGCAGAGCCCAAAGAAGGAACAGAGGTCTTTCTTGATGGAGGAGACAGAGCCTGGAGTTGGAGGGAGCTGGGCAGCTGGACTTTGTGGGGCAGAGCACAGGAGACTTGGAAAGTGCACGGAGAAGGAGCAACAGCAATCTGCTTAGGAGTTACCTTAAGTCTTTAACTGGACACTAAGCTGTGTCTGTCCAGAGGGGGATTTTGTGCTGCCCGGCAGAGAGCAGCTGCTGGCATGCTGTGAGCCAGAGGTTTTGGAGGTCGCAGTGCTTGGGAGGCAGTGAAATCTGACCAACCAGAGTGGAGACGCATTTCTAAACACCTGGGGCGTTCAGCAGAGACTCAAGGAAGGTCACACATCAAGGACCAGTCTACACCCACCCAATCAAAGCTGAAAATCAAGCCATGACAGAATCAACTGCCTCCCAAAGTGAAAACATAACACTCTTCAAAGGAAGGCAATAAAAATTCAGGTCTCAATAATACAGCATCCACAATGTCCAATATATAATTTTTAAAATGCAGGAAAATGTAACCTACAACCAGGAGAAAACTTTTTCAGCAGAAACAGACTCAGAGATGACACAGTAGTTGGAAACGACAGTAAAGAATTTTAAACCAGCCATTCTAAACACATTTCAGAATTTAAAAGATATACATGTAATGAGTAAAACCAATGGGGAATCACAACAGAAAAATTGAATCTATCAAAGGAACCAAATAGAAATTATGGAACGGAAAAATGAAATATCTGGAATGAAAAACCACCTAGATGAGTTTAAAAACACCACACAATTTTACTTGTAAGTGAAATCTGAAGAACAAAATAAGCGAACAAACAAAACTGAAACAGACTCATAGGTACAGAGATCAGACTCATGGTTGCCACATGGGAGGGGTTTGAGGGGATGGGTGAGAAAGGCAAAGGCCTTAAGAAGCACAAACTGGCAGTTACAAACAGTCGTGGGGATGTGACGCCCAGCACACGGGATGCAGTCAACGACACTGTAATAACTGTGTGTGGGCCGGGCAGGCGCTGAAAAAATAGGGGGGACCCTTCGTAAAGAACACGATTGTCTAACTGCTGTGCTGCACACCTGAAGCTAACTCCAAACAATGCTAAATGTAAACTGTGATTGAAAAACTTTTTAAAATTGGAAACTAAAAGAAAAGATAAGTGATTATGAAAACACAGCTTTTGAACCATGAAAACTGAAGTGCTCAGAGGAAGGAAAAATAGAACTGAACCTCAGCGGCTGGTGGAACAATACCAACAAGCATGACAGAAGGGGGAAAAAAAGAGATTAAGGCTAAAAAATTTTTTTGAAAAAATAATTACTACCCAAGAGATTGAGAAGACAAGCCACAGTCTGGGAGAAAATATTTGCAAAAGACATACCTGCTAAAAGACTGTTGCTTGTAATATATATATATTAAAAAACCACCCCTCTTAAAAATCAACAATAAAAAATTATTTAACGTGAGTGAACTGTCTGAACAGACCTCACCACAGATGACAGAGAGATGGTCCATACGCACGTGAAGAGATGCTCAACAAATCCATCACCCTGTAAGTCTATGTTCAGAAAAAACATACACATCAAAATGGAGGTAAAATGAAGCCATTCGAAATAAACCGAAGCAGACAGAATCCATCCCCAGCAGATCTGCTCTATAAGCAATGCCACAGGCAGTTCCTCAGGCCCAGGAGGAATGGCACCAGATGGGAGCTGCGACCCTCACGGAGGGATCGTGCGCACCGGGAGTGGCGATCTGCATGAGTGAATGTGGAAGACTGTCTCTAAATCCTTCATTTCTTTCCAAGAAAAATGACGTTTAAAAGCAAAAATAATAATACTGTATTGTTCAAATTAACACAAATGAATGTAAAATGTCAAAGGTAGAACAAAGGAGGGAGAACATGGAAGTCTACTCTTATAAGATACATTGTATATAAAGTAAAATAATTTCAGCTCCAGGCAGACTGTGATCATTTCAGTGCAACTTGCAACTCCCAGAGCAGCCGTTTAAAAACAGTTGTTAGCCTTCCAGATACAGTTTTTGCTGCTGTTAATCCGTTCCTTAATATAAATTCCCAGAAATGAAAATCCCTGGTCAAAATATATAAATAAAATATATGGCAAATTTTAAAATAAAATTTAAAAAGAGGCATGTTAGATTAAAAAAGTAGATAAGATAAAGATAGAATACAAAAATTTTTCAAGAACTCAGAAAAGAGGGAAGAAATTTAAAAATAACAATGGGAGAAAATAGATATCAAATTGAAAAACAGTGCTTTTCCATTTAACTAAATCAATAATTACATTAAATGTAAATGAATTAAACACACCAATTAAAAGGCAGAAATCATCTGGCAATAAAAAAAGTAAGACCTAATGACATCCTTTTATAAGATGTGGACCTTAAATATAAAAACAGAGAGCTTAAAAGTAAAACGATGGGGGGAAAGATTTGACGTGGAAACACTAATTAAAAGAAAGCTGAAGTGGGTATATTAATATCAGACAAGGTAGATTAGAAATAAGGAGGGACATTTCATACAGTAAAAAAGTCAAGTAATCAAGAAGACGGGTCAGTCCTAAATGTGTAGGTACCTAATAACAGCTTCAAAACACATGAAGCAGAAACTCACAGATCTCCACATCTGGGTGTTTCATTCTGTGTAAAATTGTATCTCAGTAAAATTTTAAAACATATATTTGTAGAAATAAGAAAAGACAGGACCTTAGGCACAGAAATGCATCTGGGGCTCAAGGTCAAGGCCTAACCAGCAGCCATGAAGTCTTGACGCAGAGTCCCAGAGGGTTGGACCCGAGCTCTCAGATCCCTCCTGCCTGAAGCTGGGGAGAAACCCAGGCAGCTGGCTCAGGACAGAGCCAGTGGTCACAGGAGGGAGATAAGTAGTCACAGCTGTGAGGGAACAGAGGCACAAGCCAGTCACAGCCAAACAGCCATTGTGGACTATTAGGTAGAACATGAGAAGGAACAGACTAATGTCTTATCTCTACACTTTTTTTCCCCTCATAATACTTACTATCACTTGTAATCACTGCATTTATCTGTGTGTTCCCTGTTCGGTTTCTCTCTCTCCCTGGGCCTGTGAATCCCATGAGGGCAGGGGCTATGTCTGCCTTGTTCACCATCGTATCCTAAGCACAGGGGGCGACATATAGAAAGACCCTTGATAATTGCTCATTGTCTACATAAATGAATGAGGAGATGAAAGAAAGAGAGGGAGGGCGAGGGGGAGGAGAGATGGGAGGGACAGGAGGGCTGGAAAGGATAGACAGAAATGGGGGAGAACCCGGAAAGAACAATGTCCCCCTCTCCCTAGAAGGGTTAAGGCAGTGTCATAAATAACATGAAGTCAACATACGAATCCTCAGATCTTAGTTTCTCAGTAACCCCTGCAAGCCCTCACTCAGCTGCCCTGCCCCCGTTCCTGCCCAGCCACCTGAGCCCCTGACCTCAGCAAAACCCAGAGGACAGTGCATCTCAGCCAAAGCCTCTGCAGCTCTGCCAGCACCTCCTTCCTGACTTCAGTGCATCCTGCACGACAGCAGACCTTTGCAGGAGCAGTCTCAGCTCCACAGGCAAGGAATCCACAGTCGGTAATCGGAGACTCGCTCCCTAATTTTCTGCTCCCCTCACCCCACCTCCACAATGGACCGTTTCCCAGACAATAGCCATCATCACTGCCTTTGTGCTGGCCCAGGCATCTTGAAATTGAGTCTCCAATCTTTTTGCAGACATGCACAGGAAATGAAAAATCCACTCCAGTCCCTACTGACGCACTGGCAGTTAACTCCGAAGCACAGAGGGTGCCTGCACCCTGAGGCGCCAAGGGGACAGGCAATCTGGGATGTCCTGGGCAGGGAGAGGTCTGACTCCCGGGGCCTTCCAGAGTAGGATCAGCCCACCCACTCACAGAGTGTCAGGGCCTGGTCAGGTGGGGTCATGCCTGGAAAACCTAGGGACCCCAGAATCCCAGAGTCCTGTTTGCAGGAAGTCCTCCTTGCTTCCTGGAAGAACAAAGGAATCAGGGAACTAGAAATTCTCAGAAGGGGAGTAGACAATAGAGGCTCCCCACCCAACCCCCCAGTAAAAAGCCCTTGAAAACAAAAAGCTATTTATCCAGTGGGAGGAGAAGCCCTCCTGTCCATTTGCCCAAGGGCAGCCTGCAGATGCTTCTGACTCATGCTCCTGAAAATGTCACTGCTCCTGCCTGAGACTCTGACCCAGGGTACGCGGGCTGATAAACATAATCCTAAATAGTTCGAGACAGTTCGAGAAATGGGACTATGAATTGGACATTAGGCAAAACAGAGGATTTATTGTTAACTTCATTAGGCATGATAATGCTTAGTTATTTAAAAAGAAATCCATATTTTTTTAAAAATGTATCCTGCAGGGGTATGATGGCACAATATCTGGGATTTGCTTTAAAATGCTTTAGTACAGAAAAATGAAAAGGAAAACGATCATGAGGCCGATTCCAGGTTCAAGGAGACGAGGTACCGGGATCAGTGAATGATGTCTGCCCTAGGCAGGGAACTTGCCGGCCGGCCGGTGGGAGTGGAGGGAGAGCAGGACGGCAGCTACGCATCTGCCATCCTGGCTGGCCCCTGTCTGCCCGCCAAATGTCTACTTTGCCTTTCAGGCCTGCTTCACACAATACCTTAGGTACACATTGATTAACTAGGAGTTAATACATTCGTAAACAATTCAGGCTTGTTTATTTATTGTTTCTGCTCTGGGACAAGCCGAAAATAAGAACTCTCAGGGCCTTGACCTAACAGTTGTTATTATTAATTGAATTTCACATGAAAGTACTGATTTCACACTTTAGACCCCACAAAATGAATTTCCCTTTCCTGACTTTCAAGCGAGAAGTGATATTAATAGCTGGCATTTTTGGATGCCTACCATGTGCCAGGGTCGTGTTACTCCCATATTTCAGATCTGCACAGGAATCATTCACACAAGGTCGTACAAGGGTAAGCAGTTGAGTCAGGCTTTCTGATGCTAACAGCAGCAATGTTAAACTCATCCACCTCTTGCTCAATGCCTGGACAAGGGACTTGTAAATTTTTCAGCCACAGAAAAGATCCAGCACTTTCTGACTAGAGGGCCAAAGAGAAAAGAGACCAGGTTCCAAAGGACATCTGCTTGAGAGCCAGTCACACAGGGTTATTGCACTGTTCTAGGCAGGAGAGGCAAAGAGGAAATGCCCTGTGCCAGCGGCTTTCCCAGCCCGGGAGAGGACCCCTCCTGGCCCAGGGTGCTCAGAGCAGCTGCTCTTAAGCCACCAGGGAGGGACTCTGCTACAAAGGTTCCAGGTGGCTGGGGCCACTCCCCTGAACACTCAGCCCAGCAAAATGATGGGTGAAAATGGGAAATTCAGTCAGTGGAGTTGGGAATACAAATTTGGGGCTCTGTTAATATAATCCTACTTGAGTGCAATCCTTAGCTGGTGAGGGGGGGAGGCATTGTTGTTACACGATGAAAATGTGAATCACAGGTTTTGCGTGAGTCTGGTTATTTCCGTGGGATTTACGTTTGTGTCAGTAACTAAATATCTTACCTGGTGTGTGGTGGGAAGAGTGTGCCGGCAACACAAAATACAAAATCCCGATGTAGGCATTCAACATGCGCTTCATGCAGAGAATCAGACACTCCCACTGAAATGAAATTTATTTAGAAATAAAAAAGGATTGTTATTCTATAATTCTGTGTCATTTCCTGCTTCTGTTTTATTTATATTTTTCCTTAAGAAAGGACTCTGGGATTTTCCCAGGAATTGATGAGAATTGCTTGTAATAATTTGGGGGTGGAGGCTGGTGAAAGCAATGTGACTGAGTTGAAACTGAAACAGGTCAGGGACCGGGAATGAGGCAGGGGCTCATGGGAATCGTCCAGTTTGAACTGTCGCAGTGAGTGTGTCCAATTGCAGCACTGGGTGCAATAGAACTAACCTGCTACACACCTGGTCTTCGTTTTGGTCGTGGTCTTCGATACCCTTCACTGGCCATGGCTCTTCATTCAGGAACTGGGGAAACACTAAACTACAGGAACAAATTGCTAGGACATGAGAATTAGTACCAGAACTCTTCTCAAGGTCCCATGGTCTATAGCCTTCCGAAATCAGCCTTTTTCTTAAATCCAGACAGCCCTCATCCAAGTCCCTGAAATGCTTGACTGGAAGGAAGCCTCGCCCTTTAGCAGGCTCTCTCCCCAGGAATCTGAAAATCCCTGAGAAATACTTCCAGTCCCATGCCCCACAAAGCAACCCTGGCTGTTGCTAGAATATCAGGCAGCTGACTTCTGACCAACTTGTTTCTTCCTACTTCCTTCCTGTGTTGCATTCCTCCATATTGTCTCTGCTCTCTTAAAAAAAATCCCTTGCTAAATTCCCCAAGAGCACAGCTAAGACCGAATTGTAACCTTTAACCAAATGTTACTGAAGACTTGGATGGAGTGAAAGAGAATTACAAGGCATAGCCCTATTTCCCTGGACCGGCTCTAGTCTGATACTGATTCTGGGGCCACTCGCTCTCTCTTCACAACAGAACTGCTTTGTCTCCGTCCTCCCTACACACGGGAGTTCAGACCCTGGATCCCGTCCCAGTCCTCCCTGGGGACTAGCAAGGGAGAGAAAAGACCTCCAGACTCTGCAGATACGTAAAGTGTCTCCAGCCCAAAATGAGGACACAGTGTTAATTAACACCATTGTGAAAGCTGTTTAATTCTTCACTGCCCCCAAAACTCCCTTTAAGAAAAAAATGCTTTGGCTTTCAGTTATGAAACCAAAAGTCCCATTAAAATATTTGTCTTAAATTAGGATGTAATTGGCCCTCAAAGTTACAAATCTCCCCTGGGTGAAATGCACTGTCTCTAGTGTTTAAAGGAGCAACTTTTCCTGCCCCTTCTCATCATCAGGATTGAGGTCTGCCTTTATGATTTGGCGTTATCTCCAAACACAGCACCTGGGAGGGATCTGTGGTCCTAAATCACTCCCCCTCATTGTGGTTTGTCCTTTTGCACTTAAGTTTTCCCAAGGGGTCACCCATTATTTGTGCCCCCATACCCCAGAAATGGCTCTTTACAGGGTAGGACACTGCCCGGCTGGGCCCGAGGTCCTTGGAGGAATGAACAGTTTTGGATCAGATTGGTGATGCAAACTAAAGAAAAGGCCTTGGAGTGTGGAAGCAACATCTGTGGTCTAAGGAGAAACAGCAGTAAAAGTGGCTGTGAGCAACAACAAGCAAACAAACAATGCGGTACAATTTGGCCCACCAGAAAGGGAGAGAGTTGGGGCAGCACTCTGGACAGCACCCCAAAGTCAGCCTCTTTTTCAGACTGTACTATTTGCTCTGTGTGGGCTCAGAGCAGGCCTTGGCCTTGGCATTCCTCTGGGGGAATGTCTGAGTTTTCCCTTTTTAATAAATTCCTAACTCTTTACCCTGATGTGTCTTAATCCATGCTTCTCAAAGGGGGGCACATTTCCCCTTCCACCAGGAGATGCAGCAGTGTGCTAGAGGGTTCTCGAAGCCACAAGGCGCACGTTGGCGGCACGTGGATTTCACTAACCCAGTGGCTGTGGATGGGGTGGGGGGGTTTCTATTTTGAGTTTTTGCACTCTTGCATGTCTTTATCACAAGGCAAAGTCAGCAGCTTCTTGCTTTTACATTTCATCTAGTTTCATGTGTTTCCATGAAAGCTTGGAGGGGTTTGTTGGGTTGTTTTTTTTTTACTTTTTAGTCAAAGTAACACATGAACATAGTTTTAAAATCAAATCATACAAAAAACTTTTCACAAAAAACCCACACTGCCCTATCCCATGCTGTCTCCCAGCCTGGCTATAGGAAGGCAACGATTTATAACTCTTAATAACTCTCGCGGCTGTTTATTTTCCTACTCGCTACCTCCATATTTCTAAATAATATGTTTTAAACTGTTATTTATTAATCCATAAATTTCAGGCATTCTTTATTGATTTTGAATTAGGATGGATGTGGGTTTGGCTCCTTCATTCCCTCAATCTGCATTGCCCCATACAACTATTTTTCTATTTTTTGTTAAGGAATTTGTGTTGTAAAATAGACGTTTGTTGTTTGGTGGCCAACTAACATCCATTCTTTTCCTCATTTAACTATACCTCAATTTCCATTTGGGAATCCATTATTCCCCTATACAGTGGCAACTTCCCCCATTTCAGCTGAGCAGGTGGGCCCTGATTGGCTGAACCCCTTCCCCCCAGCTATGACAATTGGTTCAAAAAGGGCATGTAACCCAGTATCTGACTGAGGAGAGGTTTTCTGGAGGAAATTGAGGTAGGATTTCTTTGTTCTTCTGAAAAGCCCCTAGAAAAATATTTTCTCCCTTATGGGCATGAACAAAGAACCATGAAGCCCCTAGAAGGTGCTGGAAGCCAACCATGAGGAAAGCCCATCTTATTTTGAATATATACTGCCAAAGTCAAAGGGGAGAGATGGAAATTAAGGATTTTAGAATGCATCGAGATTAAGTCTCATCTGGAACCTAAAGTAGCTTCAAAGTTGTCAATCGTGTGAGTAAAAGACTATAATTCTCTTTATGGTTTAAGCCACTTTGAGTTTTCATTTACTTGCAAAGGAAAGATTCCTCACCAATATAAGGGTTTGTATCATTATGATTATACAGCATATTATTTATGGTTTCACTGCAGAGCTGAGCAGTGTATGATGGCATGTTCTTTCATGTCAGGCACTTTGGTGGGGTTTTTTTAAGTATTATGTTCACTTGCAAAATTTTCCATTTGCATATTTTTAATTCTTTGCACATACTCATCTCCAACCTGCTCCTTCACTCCAGGCTAGTGGCTGTCTCTGCTGTCCACCTACATCTTCTCTTCAGCACTGTCCTGATTGAGTCCCTGTTTCCTGCATGCAGTTGGACCACTGAGGACTTGCTGGAACATGTTCTCAGCGCTTTCCATGAAAGAGTTTCAAGCAGGCAAACTGCCTATGGTTGGGTAATGATGTCTCCATTCTACCCTCACATGGGATGGATAGCCTGGCAGGATATAAAATTTCTAGTTGCTAATTATATTCCATAAGATTTTATTTCTTTGTGTCTGACCTCTTCTGCATTGTTTTGCTCTTTGGATTCTTTTAGTGGACCTCCTAATCCTGGGTTCTAAAGCCTCTCTAGCTTCTTCTGTGTGTACAGAAGTGGGAAATAGGATCTGGGGAGGATTCCACTCTTTCACATAGAGTCCTTTAACAAACCCTCTAGTTTGCAGCTCCACCCCTCACCCCTGTCCTGCCCAGTAACCAGTGCCTCTGCTTCCTGGGCCTTTCCAGAACTCCATGGGATGCATCTGCTCATTCATATCTTATTCTGCACATGCTGGATACTCCGGAGTTTTGTGTTATGCAGCTGGATACTGAGGCTTTTGTGTTATACCATTCTCATATTTGCCAATCTTTTATCTTTTTGTTTTCCTTTATGTCACAGTTCTTGACTTTGTCTTCCACCCATTTTTAAAATTTGAACTACCATTTTTATTTCCATGAGATTTTTCTAGTTTCTTGTCTTTGTTTCATGAAGGCAACACCACATCATTGCTCTCTGAGAGTATTTATTAGAACTGGGTCGCTGATCATTTTGAAAGTTTTCTTCTGTCCCCTGTATTATCTCTGTTTCTCCTAGATCATTTTTTTTCAATTTTGCTTTTATTTAGGTTGCTTTCAGGATAAAGATTTTCCTCATTCGTCTTATGGTCTTTGATCACCTATCTGTGTTTAAGAACTAGCTAAAAAATTCTGTGTAGCAGACAAGATTCATGCACTGTGGGCTTATGTTGGAGTGAGGAGGAAGGAAGCTAACCAATGCATGGGTGGATGCCTGAAATATCAATGTTTAGAGATCTTTTTTCCTGGGAAATTTAGGTTCTCCAGAGAAAAACCCTTCTCTTGCCTACCTTATTGGAGGTCAGGGTAGTCTGTATGCCAAACAGGAGGAGATAAGGCGGATGATAGAATAGTCTCATCTGTAGACCGTCAATTAATTTTGCTGAACTACAGTTCCAAACTTCTTGGGTTTAATTTCTCCAGAGAATAAACTTTCAGTTTTCTTTTGGGAGTGGAGGGGATGAGCAGGCACAAATCTATCTGCTGGCACTGTGTGCACAGAAGTGGGTAATAGGATTTGGGGAGGGGGTTTCACTCTTTCACATAGAGTCCTTTAACAAATTCTCTAGTTTGCAGCTTCCCCCCTCACCCCTGTCCTGCCCAGTAACCAGTACCTCTGCCTCCTGGGCCTTTCCAGAATTCTGTGGGATGCATCTGCTCACTTCTCATTCATATCCCACTCTACACATGCTGGATACTTTTGTGTTATGCAGATAGAGATTAGAAAATAAGAACCTTCCAAGAACCCAGATGAATTAACAAAATTGAGAGAGGATTAGGACTAGTTATCTCTAAGTAATCAGGAAAGGCACAAAGGCTTTAGAGAGCA
This sequence comes from Tonatia bakeri, assembly GCA_004024845.1. NCBI lineage: Eukaryota > Metazoa > Chordata > Mammalia > Chiroptera > Phyllostomidae > Tonatia > Tonatia bakeri. The sequence continues at coordinate 48,776 of PVIA01006122.1, read as the reverse complement.
CAGTTAACCCTAAAATCACATCACTGGCCCACGCCACTAAACCAGGCCAAAGAAAAGAAAAACTGTAAAGTGGTATCTGTTAGAAAGTCAAAGAAAAAATATATGCCTAGATTTTTTAAAGTAATTCTATCATCTTTTTTTAACTTTCAACACATAAAGATTCATCATAAAAATTATTCAACTTTCAAACAAAAATATAATCTAAATGTTTTATTTATAAAATGGGGCAAAGTGGTTATTTCAATATCCCACCACCATAAGTTCCCAGATAACCCCAAAACTGTACATCTTATGGTTTTGGTTTCATTTTTCTTTATCATTTCAGACTGCAATCATTCAAAATTACATCTTAAAATGGGATCATGGATCAGTGGTTAAAAACAGAAAGTCTAAAGCATAAGTTTGAAATTCTTGAAATATTCCAGCCAGATAAGAAGGAAACTTCAGAACTCCAAAGCATCCAGGGTATGCTAACCTTGTCCTAGTCACCACAGTTCCCCCTGAAGATCTGAGAATGAAGAAGATGCTACCACAGTGTAGCAGAAATTGAGATAAAAGATGGCTTAAAGTTTATTTTAAATATGAGTGTTATTGTTGCAGACTACAACTAAACCTAAAGTTTAGCATCTTTATTTTAGAAAAACCTGAAGTGATAGCTGCATGAAACCATCACTCTTCCAGGGGCCATTCCAAAACCCAAATGCTGGTGAGGATGCATTGAAACTGGATCTCTCACACATTAGCAGTTGGACTGTGAAATGGCACAGCCACTTGGGAAAACAGTATGTCAGCTCCATGAAGAATAAAACATACACTTACCACTTGACCCAGCAATCACACCCCTGGGCATTTGTCTCAGAGAAATGAAACTTGTGTCTACATAAAATCCTATACTTGATTTTTCTTAGTAGATTTCTTTGTAATAGCCCAGAACTGGTCACAACCAAAGTGTCCTACAATCAGTTAATGATTTTTTAGAAAGCTATGCCACAGTCACACCCTGGAATACTACTCAGCAATAAAAAGTCATGGACTATCAACACACACACAGCAACCCGGATGGATCACAAGGGTATTATACTGAGTGGGGGAGAAAAGTTCATCTCAAATGCCACCTACAGTAAGATTCCAGTTATCCAAAATTCTCAAAATAACAAAACTACAGATATGGGGAACAGATCAGTGACTGCTGGGGGCTGCAGAAGGAAAGAGATGTAGACAGGGCAGTGGAGGACTGTAAAGGGACAGTACAAGGGGTCTTTGTGGTGATGGAACAGCTCTGTGTCAAAATCGTGGGTGTGGTTATATAATTCAATGCATGATACAAAATTGCACAAAACTAAATACACACAAGCAAGCACACACAGGCACACACATCCACACACATGGTGAGGGCATTCAAAACTAGCAAAATCTGAATGGGGTCTGTGGGTTGTACTCAGGTCAACTTCCTCATTTTGAAGCTGTGTTATAGTTATCTAAGATGCTGTTTTTGGAGAAACTGAGTGAAAGGTGCAGGGTCCTCTATGTACTATTTTTGTAACTTCCTGTGAATATATAATGATTTCAAAATAAATAAATTAAAATGAAATAATAATCCAAGATGTGACATTCAGAAAAGATGGTAGAGTACAGAAGAATGACAACATCTGCCTGTTTAATATCTAGTGAAATAGAAAAAATTATTCCTTCCCCCCCAAAAACAAAAATTCCCTAACAACAATCCAACAAGAAAAGGAGTATCTGAAACTTCTAGCCAAGATGGACACATAGGTAGATACATTTTGCCTCCTCGCACAACCAGAAGAAGGACAACAACAAATTTAAAAACAAAAAATAACCAGAACTGACAGAAAATCAAACTGTATGGAAGTCTGACAACCAAGGAGTTAAAAGGGAAACATTCACCCAAACTGGTAGGAGAGGCAGAGATGGGCAGAGAGGACACGCAGCAAGGCAACAGCTGGAGGACAGATGAGGAGGGTGAGGCAGGATCAGGTGCTTCCACATTTGTGTGCAGACAAACTAGGAGAAATAATTGGACAAACCAGGAGAAACAACTGGGGAGCAAGACAGACCACACAACCCAGGGTTCCAGCACAGGGATATAAAGCCTCAAAACTTCTGACTGAAATACCTGTGGGGGTTGCGTCAGCAGGAAAAACTCCCAGCCTCACAGGAGAGTTCACTGGAGAGACACACAGGATCCTAGAACCTATACAAACCCACCTACCCAGGAATCAGCACTAGGAGGGCCCAATCTGCTTGTGGGTAGAGGGGGAAGTGATTGAAAGCTGGCCTAGACCTGAATAAGCAGTCCCTCTCAGACCCCCACATATAGTGCCACAGTGCAGCCAAGTGGGTTGCCTGGCCCTGGTGAATACCTAAGGCTCTACCTCTTACTATGTAACAGGTGCACCAAGACAAAAAAAAAATGTGACCCAAATGAAACAACATATCCAACTCCAAAAATAGAACTAAGTGATGAAGAGATAGCCAACCTATCAGATGCACAGTTCTAAACAGTGGTAATCAGGAAGCTCACAGAAATGGCTGAGTATGGTCGCATAATAGAGGGAGAAGTGAAGGCTATACAAAGTGAAATAAAGAAAAATATACAAAGAACCAACAGTGATGGGAAGGAAACTGGGACTCAAATCAATGATTTGGAGCACAAGAAAGAAAGAAACATTCAACCAGAACAGAATGAAGAAACAAGAATTTAAAAAAATGAGGAAAGGCTTAGGAGCCTCCAGGACAACTTTAAACATTCCAACATCTGAATCACAGGGGTGCCAGAAGGAGAAGAGGAAGAGCAAGAAATTGATAACATAATAAAGGGGAACTTCCCTAATCTGGCAAAGGAAATAGACTTCCAGGAAGTCCAGGAAGCTCCAAGAGTCCCAAAGAACTTGGACCCAAGAAAGCACACACCAAGACACATCATAATTAGATTACCCAAGATAAAGATAAGGAGAGAACCTTAAAAGCATCAAGAGAAAAGGAGACAGTAACCTACAAAGGAGTTCCCATCAGTCTGTCAGCTGATTTCTCAAAAGAGACCAAGGACCTACATCCAAGATTTCTCTATTCAGCAAAGTTTTCATTTAGAATAGAAAGGCAGATAAAGTGCTTCCCAGATAAGGTCAAGTTAAAGGAGTTCATCATCACAAAGCCCTTATTATATAAAATGTAAAAGGGACTTATCTAAGGAAAGAAGAGAAAAACTATGAACAGTAAAATGACAACAAGCTCACAACTATCAACAACTGAACCTAAACAAACAAACAACCTAAGCAAAGCAAACAACTAGAACAGGAACAGAATCACAGAAATGGAGATCACTTGAGGGTTATCAGCAGGGAGGAGGAGAGGGAAGAATGGGGGAAAAGGTACAGGGAATAAGTAGCATAAATGGTAGGTACAAAATAGATAGGAGGAGGTTAAGAATACTATGGGAAATGGAGAAGCCAAAGAACTTATATGTATGACCCATGGACATGAACTAAGTGGGAGAATGCTGGTAGGAGGCGGGGTACAGGGTGGAGGGGAATAAAGGGAAGAAAAAAAATGGGACAATTGTAATAGCATAATCAATAAAATATATTTTTAAAAAGAGTATCCAAACTGAGATACAATCAACTTTAATTATTAAACATCAAAAGTAAAGAAATAACTCTTCAGGCCTTCACAGAGATTAAATGAGTCATCTCACACACCTCCATACCAACTTTAATGCAAAAAAAAAAAAAAAAACAGTAGAGAGGTAGCTAAAAAAAAAAGTCTGAGGAAAAGAATATGCAGCATAAGAATATTATACCCAGCCAAATTACCTTGCAAAGGCAAAAGCTGACATTCTCCAGCATGAGAAAACTCAAGAAATATAGCACCTGTGAGTCCTTCCTGCAAAAATTATCTGTTTTAAAACTCAAGCACACAAGAGCAAATCAAAATAAAGGGTGTAGAGATGGCAACACTGAGAAAAACCCTCATGGTGAGCACCGAATTCATGTAACTATTAAAGTATAACATAAATAGACTATAACATGTACTTTATAAATCTTAAAGTAAGACCAATAAAAAAATTAAAATCAAAGAGTGAGGGAAGAGACTGAACAGAAGTTTGAGGAGTTAATTACCTTACCTAAAATGTGATATGGTTTCTCTCCACAAAATACATAACTGAAACATGTAAATATCACCTATACAGTGGCTTCCATATTTTAATGCTTTCCATATCTTAATCTAGCAAGCACTGTGGGAACTTGTATATCTCAGAGTGAGGAAATATTTTTTGAATGTCAGCATGTGCTCAGTTTCACCTCAGTCTTTTTCTAACTATTGAATTAAAATAAAATTAATTTTAACTTTTTATTTTATGATAGTATATATAATATAATCTCTCTTATAAAACTATTTTTATCAATCACTCTTTCTGTCTGTACATTGATGAGGAAATGGTTGAAACTGTGTCCAACATATTAATATTACTTACTTCTGGGTGGTAGGATTTGGGATGGTTTATTGCCCTTTGTAAATTTGTTTCTATGATCTTCAACTTTTAAAGTACAGTGTATTATTTTTATGAAGTAATAAAGTTACCATTTTTAAATAACAATAAATCCACATAGGTACATTCATAATGTTAATTAACATATTTTTTGCAACTTATAAAAAGAGAAGGGACTACACAGTGAAAAGCACAATCAAATAAGAAAATAAAAAAAAGTATCTCTACTCCAAGAAGACAAACAACCCAATTAAAAAATGGACAAAGGACCTGAACAGACACTTCTCCAAGGAGGACATACAGAGGGCCCAGAGACATATGAAAGGATGCTCAGCATCACTAGCCTTCGGAGAGATGCAAATTAAAACCACAGTGAGATACCACTTCACACTGGTCAGAATGGCCATCATAGACAAATGAACCAACAGTAAGTGCTGGTGAGGTTGTGGAGAAAAGGGAACCCTAGTACATTGTTGGTGGGAATACAGACTTGTGCAGCCATTGTGGAAAACAGTATGGAATTTCCTCAGAAAATTAAAAATGGAACTGCTTTTGACCCAGCAGTTCCACTGCTGGGATTATACCCTAAGAATCCTGAAACACTAATTCAAAAGAACTTATGCACCCCAATGTTCATAGCAGCACAATTTACAATAGCCAAGTGCTGGAAGCAGCTTAGGTGCCCATCAGTAAATGAGTGGATCCAAAAACTGTGATACGTTTACACAGTGGAATAGCACGCAGCAGAAAAAAAGAAGGAACTCCTACCCTTCACAACAGCATGGATGGAACTGGAGGGCATTATGCTAAGTGAAATAAGCCAGGCGGTGAAATACCACATGATCTCACCTATAAGTGGAACATAATGAACAAAATAACCAAACAAAATATAACAAGAGACACTGAAATAAAGAACAAACTGACAGTAACCAGAGGGAAGGGGGGATAATGAGGGAAAGAGGAGGAACAGTCGTCAAGGAACATGTATAAAGAACCCACAGACAAAACCAAAGGGGAATAAGATTGCGGGTGGGAGGTGGGGGTAGGTGGGGTGGAGGGAAGTGGTGGGGGGAAAATGGAGCTAACTGTACTTGAACAACACTTTTTAAAAAGTTCTCATCACAAGAGAAAAAAAGTATCTAAAGCCTCCCTTAAGGTTAGTTTTAAATCACCTTGGGTGCTTGCTTGGGCAGCACATATACTAAAATTGGGAAAATACAAAAAAGACACGTAGTGTGGCACCTGTAACATGAAAATTTGTGAAGTGTTCCATATTTGGGGGGCAGTTGCCATGGAAAACAGTATGAAGTTCCTCAAAAAATTAAAAACAGAGTGAACATATGACCAGCAATTCCACTTCTGGATATACACCCCGAAGAATTAAAAGCAGGGTTTCAAAGAGATCTTTGTACACCCATCTTCACAGCAGCACCATTTACAATAGGCAAAAGGTGGAAGCAATCTAAATGCCCATCAACTAATGAATGGATAAACAAAATGTGGTATATACATGCAATGAAATATTATTTAGCCTTAAAAAGGAATTCAGTGGTGGAAAAGGTGAAGGGATTAAGAAATCCAAATTGGTAGTTACAAAATAGTCACAGGGATATAAAGTACAACACGGGGAACATAGTCAATAATATATCAATAACTCTGTGTGGCATCAGGATGGTGCTAGACTTATCAGTGGGACACTCTGTAAGTTATATAAATGTCTAATCACTGTGTTGTACACCTGACATGACTATAATATTGTCAACTATAACTTTTTAAATTTAAATTATTTTTAAAAGGAACTCAGTAAAAAGGAAGAAAATCCTGTCACATGTTATGACACAAATGAACATCAGAGAAATTATGCTAAGTGAAATAATTGAATAACAAAAAGAAAAACAGTGTATGATTCCATTCATCTGAGGTGCCTGGAGCAGTCAGATTCACAGAGGCAGGAAGGAGGGTGGTGGTTGCCAGGGGCTGGGGGGAGGAAGGGATGGGGAGTAATTGTTTGAACTGGGGACAGATTTTCGGTTAGAAAAAATGGTCAAGTTCTGGAGGTGAAGGGTGGTGATGGCTGCACAACAATGTCAGTGTGCTCCTGCCAGGAGCTGTACACCTAAAAATGGTTAAAATGGTAAAGTATATGTATATTTTACCACAATTTTTTGAAATCACCTTAGAAGGGAAAGTCCATGCAATACAGGAAAGAGGGGGAGAACAGGAGGGACTGAACTGCAGATATGGCTGAAGGTTTTGGGTCAACAAGGCAGACAAGCTTGAAAATGTGCCTTATAGACAGAACCGTGTAAGAATGCATTTTAATGTGTTCAAAAGGCGCATCTGAAAAACCAACCAGGGGACCAGACTGAGTGTTTTTATTACCTTAAATTCAAGTGACTATGCATATGTTGACGTTTAGGGCCTTTTAAATGACCTTTGTTCACTATGTTTATAATGATGCCTGTAAGACATGAAATGCAAATTGCTTAATGGTGAATTGCCTGGTTAAGAAAATTTCAACAAGATAATATGAGTTCCTGAGCAAATCATGGAACTGACTGGAGAAAGTGAACAGATGGAGGTAAAATTCTGACAGGCACAAGTGCAGGAGTGGCCCTAGCAGGCTCGGGCACATCCTGAATGAGCTGGAACCATTGCCTCCACTCTCTCAATGCTTCACCTCAAAGGGTTGGTCTCTTGATTTCCTTAGTGCTCTCAGTGGGGCAGTAACATGGGTAAATTTTTAAAAAGGGGTGGCTTGAACACTTACCTTGTGATAAGGGCCTTGAAGACTTGTTCTACCTCACTAATTAATATACACTGGTTCGTGAGGAGAGCTGCTGGCCAGTGTTTCTGAGATGTCAAAACCTCGTGTGAAAATATCACTAGGTTTTGAGCTGAATGAATTTGTGGTTTACTTTCATGATAAAGTGACTCACAAAACCAGCTTATGTAGCAAGTATTTCTTTCAAGGTTGAACACACTCAATCAAAATCTGTGAGGTCAAACTGTGGAGGTACACTATTAATAATCAACCAAGGCCTGGTATTAATTATAGGGACTCCCAGAACTTCAGGCAAACTGGCTCTCCAACTTGCTGACACAGCCTTAGGGCAAAATAATCAAAGAGCCTAACATCTGCAAAAATGCTTGATCTGTTTGTTTCTTTCTTACCTACATCATTGTCTTAGTAAATGAGACTGAACATCTGCTTCCAGAAAGACAGCAGAGATATCCTTTATCCTATTCCTCCAGCTAAGTACAGCTAAAACCTTGACACGGCATATAAAACAAACATGAGACTCTGAAAGTTGAAAAGAAGACATTGGCTAGGGGCTTCAGAACCCAAGGAATGACTCAGCAGTGAACCCCCTGTATTTTCTTTTTGCCCCCTATATCCCATGGGGTGCTGGAGATAAAAACAAACTGGAAATGTCAATGAGTGCGGAGAAAAGAAGAACCTGCTCTCTTTAGACAAGAATTGAGAAAGGAGCAGCTTAGCAGAACAGACAACTTCTAGAAAATAAATTGCTCTGTTCTAGCTAAACATCATGGAAAAACTTGGGCCCCATCTCCACCACCATCAGCAAGAGCTAAATGGTAAGTCTAGATTTTCATCCTCACCGAGCTGCAAAGAGGTGCTCAGCTCCCTCCCATCCCTGCCCCCTCAGTGGTATCAAAAAAAGCCATGGAAAGGACTTCTGGCCAAGATGGTGGTGTAAGCAGACAGGGCTCACCTCTTCCCACAACTACATCAAAGTTACAACTAAAAAATAAAACAACCATCACTCACAACTGTCAAAAATCGAGTCAAATGGGAGTCTGACAGCTATGAAATTAAAGAAACCACATCCATACAGACTGGTAGGAGGGGCGCAAATGTGGAACAGGCTGATTCTTTACCCTCATGTGGTGGATAAAAATTCGGGAGGGATATCTTAGGATTGAGGAGTCCCAGCCCCATACTAGGCACCCCTGACCAGGGTTCCAGTGCCAGGAAGATATGTCCCCACAGCATCTGGCTGCAAAAACCAGAAGGGATTGAGTCAGTGGAAGAAACTTCTGGAACCCCAAGCAGTTTCTCTTAACACAGACACAGACTCACCTACTTGGACTCAATCCCTCTGAGCTCCAGCACTGGGGTAGCAGCTTGACAGGCATCAGTGGCATACAGGGAGAAATTGAAGTGTCTGGCATCGAGGCAAGCAGATGCTATTGTCCCTTTTCTAAACTCTTCTTCCACAGAGCCGGCAGGCTAGTGGCAGATCTGAGATTCCATCAACCTGGCTAACACTGTTTAACCAGGCTTAGAGATCCCCAGAGACTCCACCCCACCCAACCTACAGGCCCACCTAAGCTGCTTTTCCATATAAATGGCTGGTCTTGGCTCTTCACTATTTCCTAAATCTTCTCAAACAAGCAATAGCTGGCCTCAGTGAACCCCAGGACCAGCACTAGCAGCATCCAGCCTAGATTCACAGCATGGCTTCACCTGGGAATCTCCAAGCCCAGCACAAGTAGCAGCCATCTCAGATTGTTTTATAGCTCAGGAAGGGTGGCCCCAGGCAAAGACAGCTGGGGACTAACCTTGGCCTGCACCACCCAGGAAACTCCAGGGCCAGAACACCCGATGGATAGCTACAGACCATGTCAGAGCACCACCACTCTGTCCCTGAACAGCTGATTTTCCACAGAGAGCAGAACTTGGTGGTAAGTGGTCACAGCCAATTCTTGCAGCTCACTGGCCTGGGTAAATCACTCTCATTGACCTTCCAATAGCAACCAAGTCTCAAGTTCAAGAGAGTCTACTCAGCCCATATGAAGGGTGCACCTTGAGTACTCAGCTTGGGTGATAGGGGAGGCTGTGCCACTGGGCCTTATAAGACACCTACTACATTAGGTCACACCACTAAGACACAGAGCCAAAGCAGCTCTACCTAATACATAGAAACAAACATAGTGAGGCTGCCAAAATGCAGAGACAAAGAAACGTGGCCCAAATGAAAACACAGATCAAAACTCCAGAGAAAGAGCTAGACAAAATGTAGATAAGCTATCTATCAGATGTAGAGTTCAAAACGCTGGTTATAAGGATGCTCGAGGAACTTAGTGAGAACCTCAACAGCATAAAAATATCCAATCAAAAACAAAATATACATTAATTGATATAAAGGACAATTTACAGAAAAACAACATTAGAATGGATGAAGCCAAGAATCAAATCAATTATTTGAAATATAAAGAAGCAAAAAACAACCAAACAGAACAAGAAGAGAAAAGAATCCAAAACTATGAGGATAGTATAAACAGCCTCTGGGACAACTGCAAGAGGTCCAACATTTGCATCATAGGGGTGCCAGAAGATAAAGAGAAAGAGCAAGAAATTGGAAATCTATTTGAAAAAAATTATGAAAGAAAATGTCCCCAATCTGGTGAAGGAAATAGACATACTAGTCAGGAAGCACAGAGAGTCCCAAAGATTATGCCAAGAGGCCCACTCCAAGACACACCATAGTTAAAATACCAAAGGTTAAAGATAAAGAGAGAACCTTAAAAGCAGCAAGAGAAAAGGGGACAGTTACTTACAAAGGAGTTCCCATAGGACTCTCAGCTGATTTCTCAAAAGAAACTTTGCAGGCTAGAAGGGATTGGTAAGGAATATTCAAAGTCATGAAAAGCAGGGACCTACAGCCAAGATTGCTGTACCCAGGAAAGCTATCATTTAGAATCAAAGGGCAGATAAAGAACTTCCCAGACAAGAAAAAACTAAAGGAGGTCTTTATCACAAAATCATTATTATATGAAATGTTAAAGGGACTTATTTAAGAAAAAGAAGAAAACTATAATAATAAAACGGCAAATATACATATCTATCAACAATTGAATCTAAAAAAACAAACTAAGCAAACAAGAATATAGACAGAATCGTGGATATGGGGAATATTTTGATGGTTGCCAGATGAGAGGAGAGTGTGGAGGGAAGGGTGAAGAGGTGAGAGGATTAAGAAGTACAAATAGGTACCGAATTGCCATGGGAATGTAAAGTACAGTATAGGAAATGGAGTAGCCAAAGAACATATATGCATGACCCATGGACATGAACAATAGTGGGGGAGATTACCTGAGGGAGTGGGGCACGCTGAGTGGAGGAGGACAAAGGGGGAAAAATCAGGACAACTGTAATAGCATAATCAATAAAATATAATTTTTTAAAAAAGCCAAGTGGAGGTCTTTCTGCCAAGATGGAGACATAGGTAGACACACTGTGCCTCCTCGCACAATCAAAAGAACAACAACAAATTCAAAAACAAAAAACGACAAGAATTGACAGAAAATTGAATTGTATGGAAGTCTGACAAGCAAGGAGTTAAAGAAGAAACACTCACCCAGACCGATAGGAGGGGCAGAGATGGGTGGCCAGAGTGGAGAGAACGGCAGCAAGGCCGTGGCTGGTGGACCAGCAAGGTGGCGGGTTGTGGACCAGGCAGTCCCACATTCACATGCAGATAAACCAGGAGGACTAACTGGGGAGCAAGACAGACTGCACAACCCAGGGTCCCAGCACTGGAAAATAAAGCCTCAAACCACGGATTGAAAACACCTGTGAGGGTTGAGGTGGCAGCAGGAGAAACTTCCAGCCTCACAGGAGACTCCACTGGAGAGACCCACAGGGTCCTAGAATGTACACAAACCCACCCACCCTGGAATCAGCACCAGAAGGTCCCAATTTGCTTGTGGGTAGCAGGGGAAGTGACTAGAAACCAGCAGAGAGTGAAGCAAGGGAACTGTTCCCTCTGAGACCCCTCCCCCACATACAGTGTCACAACACAGTGACATGGTGAACATTTAAGGCTCCAGCCCTTACTATGTAACAGACATACCAAGACAAAAAGAAAAAAAGAATGGGCTAAATAAAAGAACAGATCAAAGCTCCAGAAAAAAATACAACTAAGTGATAAAGAGATAGCCAACCTACCTGATGCATAGTTCAAAGCACTGGTAATCAGGATGCCCACAGAAATGGTTGAATATGGTCACAAATTAGATAAAAAAAATGAAGACTATGCTAAATGAAATAAAGAAAAATATTCAGGGAGCCAACAGTGATAGGAAGGAAACCAGGACTCAAATCAATGATTTGGAACAGAAGGAAGAAATAAACATTCAACCAGAACAGAATGAAGAAACAAGAATTCAAAAAAATAAGGAGAGGCTTAGGAACCTCCAAAATAACATTAAACGTTCCAACATCCAAATCATAGGGGAGCCAGAAGGAGAAGAGGAAGAGCAAGAAACTGAAAATTTATTTGAACAAATAATGGAGAACTTCCCCAATCTGGCAAAGGAAATAGACTTCCAGGAAGTCCAGGAAGCTCAGAGAGTCCCAAAGAACTTGGACCCAAGGAAGCACACACCAAGGCACATCATAATTACATTAGCCGAGGTAAAAATGAAGGAGAGAATCTTAAAAGCAGCAAGAGATAAGGAGACAGTTACCTACAAAGGAGTTCCCATCAGATTGTCAGCTGATTTCTCAAAAGAGACCTTATAGGCAAGAAGGGGCTGGAAAGAAGTATTCCAAGTCATGAAAGGCAAGGACCTACATCCAAGATTGCTCTATCCAGCAAAGCTTTCATTTAGAATGGAAGGGCAAATAAAGTGCTTCCCAGATGGGGTCAAGTTAAAGGAGTTCATTATCACCAAGCCCTTATTATATGCAATGTTAAAGGGACTTATCTAAGAAAAAGAACATAAAAAATATGAACCGTAAAATGACAACAAACTCACAGTTATTAACAACTGAACCTAAAACAAAAACAAAAACAAACTAAGCAAACCACTAGAACAGGAACAGAATCACAGAAATGGAGATCACATGGAGGGTTATCAGTGGGGGAGTCAGTGGGGAGAGAGGGGGAGAAGGTACAGAAAATAAGAAGCATAAATGATAGGTAGAAAATAGACAGGAGGTGGTTAAGAATAGTATAGGAAATGTAGAAGCCAAAGAACTTATATGTACAACCATGGACATGAACTGAAGGGGAGAATGCGAGTGGGAGGGGGTGTGCAGGGTGGAGGGGAATAAAGGGGGGAAATGGAACAAGTGTAATAGCATAATCAATAAAATATATATTTTTAAAAAAGCCAAGTGGAGAACTGGAAACTTAATGCCCAGTGAGTAGCAATGAAGCTTCTCTCTGTTTTGTCAATGGAGATAACATGGGGAGCTGGGACGTCTACTCCCACTGGTGGTACCAAGGTGCTCCTCCCACTTCCTGCTGAGGTGGTATAAGAAGAGGCCTAGTGAAGAGTCAGGACATTCACCACCACCCAGAGTTAATGAGGCCACTCTAACACCACCACCACCACTGTCTCTACCATCTCCACCAGTATCGCCAAAACCCCCATCATGTTAGTGGAGGCCATGTGGGGAATAGAAACAAGGCACATCTGCCTCATCCAGCCAGGGTGGCATCAGTAGAGGCCTAGAGAGGGGTCTGAACTCCCAGCCCCACACAATGGTAGCAGGTAGTTCTTCCCCCACGGTGGTGTCAGTGAAGGTTGAATGGGGAATATGGACTTCCATCTCCAACCAGAGCTATGCCAGAGGAGGCCTGAGAAAACAGACTGAAATTAAGATCTAGAGTCTCATAACAACATACCCAAAATGTCCACGTTTTAATTTAAAAAATCACTCAAAATAACAAAAACCAGGGAAATATCAACTTAAATTGGAAAAACTATTAAAAATGCCAACACAGAGATGACATGGATGTTAGGATCATCTAACAAGCATTTTATATCAGCCATCATAAAAATACTCCAACAAACAATTACAAGCACATTTGAAACAAATTTTGTAAAAAAAAATCTCAACCAAAAAAAATAGAACATATATAGAAGAAAGTAGAAAATTTAAAACAGAAAAAAAATAAAATAACCAAAATTTAAAAATTCAGTGGATTGGCTCAATAGTCGAATGCAGAGGGCAGAGGAAAGAGCCAGTAAACTTGTAGAACAATAGGAATGATCAAATCTGAACAACAGATAAAAAATGGACTAAGACATGAACAGAGCCACAGGAGACTGTGGAGCTTTAATAAAAGATCTAACTTTCATGTCATTGGAGTCCAAAAAGGTAAGGAAAAGAGTAGGCTAGAAAAAATATTCAAAGAAGTAATGACTGAAAATTTTCTGAACTTGGCAAAAGATAAAAATTTATGAATTTAAGAAGCTAATCCCAAAAAAATCCACACTAAGATATACATAGCCAAATTTTCAGTAAACTAAAAACAAATCTTGAAAGCAGAGAAAAACAATTGCTTACCTATACAGGAAAAACAATCTGAATGACAGCAACTTCTCATCAGAAACCATGGATGCCAGAGAAAGTGGCACAACATTTTTCAAGCATTGAAAGAAAAGAGCTGTCAAACTACAAACCTATATATATCTACCAACAATATACTTCAAAAATGAAAGGATCAAGATATTACTAGCAGAAAGAAAACTAAGAGAATTTATAGCCAACAGATTTACCTTAAAAGAATGGCTAAAGGCACTAAAACTTGACGACAGGACAGTAAGGGACTACAGGAGGGAAATAATAAAATAAGGACCCTTGGAATGGCAGGGGGAACAAAAAAAAACAATGGAAAGAGTAAAAATATGGGCAAATAAAATAGACTATCCTTCCCTTGAGTTTTCTAAATTATATTTGATGGTGAAGCAAAAATTATCACACTGTCTGATGGGGAGAGAAGAGAGATACAAGGGAAGGGAAGATTTCTTATACATCACTCAAACTGAAAATCATTAACACTAACAGATTGTAATAAGATAAATATACATGAGCAGCCACTTTTTAAAGACACATATATAAAGAGATACACTCAAAATATCATAGATAATTCAAAATAAATTCTTAAAATGTTCAAGTAATTCACAGGAAGACAGGAAAAAAATAAGGGGGGGAAACAAGAAAAAAACAAAAAAGTAGATGTAGGTTCTAACATATTAGTAATTATATTAAATACAAATTATCTAAACACACCAAATAAAAGATGGAGATTGGTAAAATGAATTTTTTAAATGATCCAACTGTATTTCAACAGGAAAAAAAAGCAAGACAACTGTAACTGAACAATAATAAATAAATTAAAAATAAATAAATAAATTTTAAAAAGTATAAAAGAAAAGTGAATATAAAAATTAAAAAATAAAAAGCAATATAGGCAGGTTGAAAGTGAAAGGATGGGAAAAGATACATCATGCAAATATTAATCAAAAGAAAGCAGGAGTGCCTGTATTAATAACAGATCAGGTACACTCAGAGCATGGGAAATAAAGACAGATATTATATAATGATAAAAGGGTCAATTCACCAAAATACATAGTAATCCTAAATGTGCAGGCACCAAACAAAAGAGCTGCAAAATATGTGAAACAATATATAAAAGAAATCGTGTATCATGATAAGTGGAGCTTATTCCAGGCATGCAAGGTTGGCTCAATGTTTGAGAACCAATCAGTATAAGTCACCATATTAATAGGCTAAAGAAATGAATACAGTAGCATTTTCAACAAATGATATTGGATATCCACAGGCAAAAAAAAAATGGTCCTTGACCTAAACTGAATACCTTATATTAATATTATTTCAAATGTATCATAGACTTAAAACACAACATTAGTACAACTTCTAGACAAAAGCACAGAAGAAAATCTTCTATACCTAGGGCTTATTGAGGAGTTCTTAGACATGACACCAAAAGCATGATCTATAAAAGAAAAAAAACAGTAAGTTGGACTTCTTCAAGATTATAAAATTTTCTCTGAAAAGAACCATGTAAAAAGGAAACATAGATAAGCTACAACTGGTAGAAAATGTTTGCAAGCCACATATCTCACAAAGAACTAGTCTCTAGTGTATAAAAGAACTCTCAAAACTCAATAGTGTATTACCTTAAACTCATTAGTATGATCACTACAAAAACAACAGAAAATAAGAAGTGTTTGCAAGGATGCGGAGAATTAGAACCACCGTGTATTGTTGCTGAAAGTGCAAAATGGTGCAGTCACTGTGGAAAACAGTATGACAGTTCTTCAAAAAGTTAAAAATAGAACTACCATATAATCCAACGATTCCACTTCTGGGTATACGTCCACAAGAATTGAAGGCAGGTGTCAGAGAGATATCCGTATGTCCATGTTCATAGCAGCATTGTTTACAGCCATCAAGAGATGGAAGGAATCCAAGTGTCCGTCAATGGATGAATGGGTAAACAACCTATGTTATGTACTTAAAATGGAGTATTATTCAGCCATAAAAAGGAAAGATATTCTGACATATGCCACAACATAGACAAACCTTGAGGACATAATGCTACGTGAAATAAGCCAGTCACAAAAAGACAAATACTATATGATTCCACTTCTATGAGTTATCTAGAATAGTCAAATCCATAGAGACAGAAAGTAGTATGGTGGTTCCCAGGGACTGAAGGGAGAGGGATGGGGAGCTATTTAATAGGTACAGAGGTTCAGTCTTGCAAGATGAAAAAGTTCTGAAGATTGGTTGCACAACAATGTAAATACTTAACACTGCAGAACTATACACTTAAAAATGGTTAAAATGGTAAATTTTACAATATGTGTATTTTACCACAACTTTTAAAAACTGAGCAGTATGAAAAACAAACAATTCAATTAGAAAATGGCAAAAGACACGCGGAGACGTTTCACCGAGAAGAATGCAAGGTGGCAAATAAGTGCATGAACTTCAGTATCGCTGGCCACCGGGGAAGGCAAATTAAAACCACAACACCACGTCACTACACATCCATAAGAGCAGGTGTAAAAGGCAGCAACAATGCCAAATGCTGGCGAAGATTCAGGGAAACCAGATTTCTCCGCTAGTGATGGGAATGTAAGATGGTACAGCAATCTGGAAAAGAGATTGAAAGTTTCTTTTAAAATTTATCAAACATCCATAGAATCCAGCATTTGTATTCCTGGGCATTTATCCCAGAGAAATTAAACACATCCACACAAAAACATATGCATAATTGTTCACAGCCAAAAACTGGAAACCACCAAAATGTCCCACGGTTGGTGCGTGAGTGAACAGACTGCGGTACACCCATATTGTGAAATATTCTGCAGCACAAAAAAAGAATACACTATTGATGTGTGCGACAATGTGGATGGACCTCAAGGACATTATCTAAGGGGAAAAGGGCGATCTAAAAAGTCTCATACTGGGTACAGTGTAAATGCTGACAACTGCTTTGGGGTTTTTGTAACACAATTGCCCAACTTAAGCTTGAATTGCGAGGCATCCACTTCAAACATGACTATCCAGCCCTGGCCCATGGGGTGTGGTGGTGGCTGGAGTGTCCAACTGAAAGGTTGCAGGCTCGATTTTCAGTTGGGGCACATACCCAGGTTGGGGGTTCATCCCCCATGGAGGTGCAGTGCATGCGACTCCCGGTCAGGATGCGTAGGATCCCCGGTCCAGCAGGGATCCCTGGTCTGAGTGCGTATTTAGGCAACCAATCTGTTTCTCTCCCATCGATGTTCCTCTCTCTCCCTTCCTCTCACTAAAAAAGCAAATGAAAATGTCCTTGGGTGAGGATAAAAAGAATGACTCTGCAATAAAAACATTGTCAGCCACACGACTAGATAAAGGGTGTCTGGCAATTATCATCAGAACCATAGGGCTGCCCCGGCCACAACACTGATTATTGATGAGCTAAGACCAATACGACACACTGGGTGATTTCATTTATATACTATTCTTGAAATGACAAGATTGTAAAGATGGAGGCTGACTCAGTGGTGGCCAGGGGGTGGAAGTGGTCACAGGAAGGGTGTGACTATAAAGAGCAGCACGAGGAAGACCTTTGTCGTGATGGACTAGTTCCACATCTTGATTGCGGTGGTGGTTACACAGAGCTACACTCATGATAAAAATCACATGGAACTACATACACACTGGCTGCCAGGGGCAATATCCTGATTTTGCTATTGTACTACATTCATGTAAGAGGTCACCAATGGGCAAAACTGGATGAAGGGTCCCCAAATCTTTCTCTGTTATCTTTGCAGCTTCCTGTGACTCTATATTCAAAATTTTTTTAAAGGTTTTGAAGAAAAAAAAAAAGCAAACGAGACAGAGAGGGCCTCCGAGACCTTTTCAGACTGCCGTTACGATCGAGTAAATTGGCCTCTTTGAGAGATATACCTGTGGACATTTCTATGCACGGCAACCTGAAAATCTTGCCCGTGCCTCCTCTTTGGCAAAATTCTAGGCATCTTTCCTCAGTGCTTATGCTGACACAGCTCATAAAGCAATAAAAAAAAACCCCATAAACTCTTGCCATTTGTGTCCCTGTGTCTAGACAAGCGCACATCTGAGACCAAGGCAGAGAAAGTAAGTCATCTGGATCCTGAAACTGGTGGGCGGGGCCAATCCCATGTCTGTGATGTGTATTGGTGACCATGTCACACATACAACTAATGCAATGGGCCTTTGTCTGCACTCCTAATAGAAGAAAATGCTACATTTCTGCTCCGGGTTATTTAAAATAAATATATAATTATTTTCTCAGCCAAGTTCACAGGATCCCTGAATTCTCACCCTGGGTTAAAAACACCAGCTCCAGGTATTCTCTTAGCTGCATCCCCACAAGTTTTGATTTGTTCCTATTTTCATTTATGTCTGCTTCAACATATTTCCCTCTCTCCATTGCGATTTCCTCTTTGACCCGAGGGCTATTTAGAGGAGCACTGCGCTGCTTCTCCTTCAAGCCCACAGCATATCCTCTGCCAATGTGTTTTAGAGGTGAGGTTCCGTGAGCCTGGAGATAAAAGAAGCCCCCCTGGCAAAGCCATTGCTACTGCAGCCAGCATGAAGTGTTTAATGCTCAGATTTTATTGCTTTAAAATTTATCATTTTTTAAAAGAGCAGTAATGTAAGTTCAAGCTTCAGAGATGTGGTGGTTGCCTGGCAGCGAACCCAGGGCTTGGGCAGAGACTGGCAGAGAGCCTGGGCAAAGGCCAAAAGAGGGTGCTCACCGCTGGTGGGTCCTTCGTGCTGCTACCTGGCCAGCCTTCCTGCTTTCTCTCACATTGTGGAGAGCTCCTGGGCACCACCAGGAGCAGGGATGGAGTCTTTTAGCTGAGGAGGACCTGATCAGCCAACTCCTGGCGGAGCTGCGTGTACCAGCTCAAATCAAAGAACGCCCTGGAGGATGTGGGGGAAGGGAGAGGACTCGGGCAGAGAAGCCTGGTGCAGGTGCCAAAACAGCCTGAAAGTGTCAGGGCGCTAACTCTCCACCCTACAGGTTGGGAAGGTTTTGTCCCCAATTTGAAAATGCAGGGTGTACTAGTTGAGCTTCCTTTGGGTTGTGCAAGATAGACAGGGGTTAGAAAATAAAGAGGAAGATTTGGTGAGATGTATTTCCATTGCTTAACTCACTGTGTGACTGTGAGTATACACTTCAACCTTCCAGCCCTCAGTTTCCCACATGTACAGAGAGGAGGTTGAAACAGAGCTCTCTGTGGACCCTTCCAGTCCTAAATGTCCACGCTGTGAACTGCCAAGTAAGTGGTGCAGCCCTCTGAGCCCTCTCAGCTTGCTCCTAAATACATGCGAGATGAGGATGCCTACCCATGCCCAGGACTGTCGTGATGACCAGATGACGATGGGCCTGGGAAAGTGTGACTCGGCATCGCAGTGATCTGACCTGTTTTCTAAGCTACCGCAGCCTGAAAGAGAAGAACAAGGTTATGGTGAGTGACAAGCTAGCATCTTGGGCCCTGCCCTCTACCCGAGCTAGAACTCCACCTTAAGTCCCCCCACAAATCTAGAACCTCCCAGGAGTACTTCATGTGCACCCAGGACACCATCTGGCCTCTGCTTCATTACAACTCTTTGAAACGATGCCCCCGTTACTGCCAACCCCACACACAGCAGAGGTGCCATCTATACCTCCCACGGCCAGGTGCTACCCTGTGGGCATTCACTGCCTGCCCCGAGGGAGCCAGTGTCCAGCGTACCAGTGCCACAGGCAGCAGGGGTGCAGATGCCCCTGCCAGGGCTACAACTAGAGGCAGGCAAATGAGGAACCTAGGGTGTAAAATTTAAGGAGGTGCCCACAATCAGGGTGGTTCAGGGCCCCGCTGGGCATAGTCACCCAAACTGAATGACTTTTTAAACTTGACTCTCCAGGTGCCTTGCTAGTGTCACTCTTGTCACAGCCGTGCCCATTGCAGCAAAAAAATGTGGACCCATGCAGACCATGACCTGAATGCTCAGTGGCCCAGTGACTGTGGATCGGTTGACAGCTCTCAGGAAACTGGAATCAGGGATGGCCCCAGCGTGTTCTGGAAACAGAATCACATTTGTGATACTGCAGACTGTGCCCTCGCCCCAGCTGAGTGGGCCAGGGGAGACACCCAGCCAAGTGGAACCCGTCAGATCTCTCTGAAATGAGGACTGCTGAATGCCATTTCCTTTCTGCAGGTGGCTGGAACTGTGCACATAAACCCAGGGCCTGGGAGGCGTCATGTTGGACTCTGAGTGGGGAGAAGCAGAGGAAGGTGGCATGCCAAGAGAGGGGAGAAACAGAAATGAAGAGTGGGGGAGCTCCTGGCCACAGCCCTCAGGGCCCCCCTGCATCCCGGTCCTGCACGTCCCAGACTCACCCCGCATCTTCACAGCTCCGCTCCTCTCCTGCTGAAGCCAGCGTGGGTGGGCTTCTGCTCTGCGCAGCCTAGGAAAGCAGAGCCACTGAGGATTTCTCTCACTGGTTTCAGGCTCCTTGCCCTAGAACTCGAGCCAGGCCCAGGGGCTGTGCTGGGGACCCCCTCACAGAAAACGCCCCTGAGCTCCCATCTCTCTTCCATTGCCATGAACTGATTTTGCCATCATCTCTTCCTTCTTATAAAGGGAGTTTTTCCAGGAGGTCCTTGGACCATTGTGTAAGTAGATCCTTGATTCTTTCTCTCTTCTTCTCTCTCTCTCTCTCTCTCCCCCCGCCCCCCAATTGTAGTCCTCAAATGGGTCTGAATCCCAGAGTGGGAACTGAAGCTTGGGCACCAGCTGAGGCCCAGCCACCATGCTCCCAGGGTTAAATGTGTTCTCTGGGTGGCCTCACCCATCAGAATTCTGGGCACCGTGCAGACAGCCTCTCCTCTGTGATGAAATTACCCACTCAGACGGGTGCCTGTCTGCCAGGTGGCATGCTGGTGGAATTTCAACAGGCCTGCAACCCTGCTCTGTAGGGACTGCCAGGAAAGACACCAGGCACCAGCCATCAGCCATTCACCTAGATTAAGGTAGGCCTGAGCCCAGCCTCCTCCCAGGGAGGACAGGTAGGGGTAGGAGTAAGAAGCAGTGGCTTTTGCCATTTCCAGTACCTTGTCTGCCCCCAAACCCCTCACACATACCCCAGGTCAGCAGCCCTTTCCTGTGTGGGACTAGAGAGATAGAACGAGGACCTTTTACTCAAGTATTTTAATCATCTGTAGTGGCTAATAGATCACCCCAAAACATAGGGACTCAAGATAGCAGCCATTTTATTAGGAGTTGATTCTGAGGGGTGACTGGGCTCAGCTGGGAGGTTCTTCTGCTCCTGTAATGTCAGTGGGGTGTGCAGTCATCTGGAACTTGGCTGGGCTTGGACGTGCAAGGTGGCTCATTCATGTGCCTTGTGCTTAATGGGAATGGATGAAAGGTGGGGAGCTTCTCCCTTTCTGTGGAGCCTCAGGTCTTTTCCATGTAACCTTTTCTCATGGTCTCTCCAGCACAGCAGCGAGCTCAGGACTCCCAAAAGCACAGAAGAAGCTTTGAGACTTCCTAAAACTTAGGCCAGGACATGGCACAGTGCCACTTTTCTGCATTGTCTTTGTTAAGAGTCACAGGCCATCCCAGACTTCCCATGGGAGGAGACCACAAAGTGGTGTGAATACCAGGATGCAGGGTTTGTTAAGGGTCACCTTTGGAGCCTGCTGCTCCACTGAGAAGAAACAAAGCCATGATCTGACCTTGGCTTACAGACCATCAAAAGAGACAGGACTTGCAGATACTCATATGTGGATGCCATGTCATCGTACACAGACCTGCTCCATTGGGACCCATAGATGCTGAGATAGGCACCTTCACGCACACTCAACCTCTCCTTCACGCTGGTGTGCCTGTGAACTCACACTCACACACACTCACCTTCATAATAACATGGCCATGCACTGACACAATCTCTCTCTCTCTCTCTCTCTCACACACACACACACCCCAACACTCTATGTTCTGCACATCCTTATTTAACCTCTCATGTGTGGGCCTTCAATGAGACAGGCTGGCCCAAGACCCAGGAATCACTTGAGTGATTATTCAAGTGAATGATAACACAGCACAGCTCACCTGGACTGGAGAAAAACCATGGGTATAGAAACCAAGGACGCAGAATTTTGAGCATCCCTCGGGGCCAGAGAAAACCTCTCAGGGAGAGCCTGGCTCCACACAGACCTGCAAGGAGCCTCAACAGGAGAAAATGATTTAATTATCAGAGTGTCACCAAACAAATTGTATGCCTCATTTTGGGGTACTTAATGTTTATGGTAATTAACGTTATGAAGATTTTTCTTCTCTCTTCTGTTTATATTTAGTTTAGTCATCCACAAAAGAGCTAAAATTATTTCAACTAATTTTAGGCACTCTCTTTTATGTTGCCCCTACATTTCTTCCCCCAGCGCTGCTACCCAAATGCAATCTTCAACTTCAGAGACAGCCAAATTCAGGACAAATTGGAATCAATGCGGCCTTTGTCTTGGCTAATAAGTGGCTGCCGCACAGAGGAGTGCAGAACTGCTAATTGGCCGATCTCAATAGGGAAGAGACAATGGTGGTGAGAAAGCCAGGGGATTAATTATAGGGTTCTTCGAACCCCAGCTTCCTCTGCTCTTAGCCTGCAATGCCACATGGGTGGGCCTCTCCAACTCCGTCTTCAGAAACAACAAGCCCTGCCAGCTGGAATGCTCCTGCACTGGGACTCAAACCAAACACCAAGCACACACAAAGGTCAAGGGAGAGAAAGGTACATAGTGAGCAGGTGGCTACCTATAAGGGAGAGGGCCCAAGAGTATGTGTGCTGCAGCAGGGGCACTTACTGTCACAGAGAAGCTTTGTGCACCTGCTCCTGAGGGAGGTATGGCAATGCCCCCTCCCGATGAGAAAATCGAGGTCCAGAAAGGCGAGGGAATGTGCAAAGTATGGCAGGTTAGCTCCTCAAACAAGGCAACAGTGCCCCCACTGAAGCAGCCAGGCCAAGAGTAAGGACTCCTCTGAATCTGGACTTGAACTCAACTTGGCCTGATTTCAAAGCCCACACTCTTTGCACCACTCTCTAAATCTCTCCTCCACCATTAGTCTCTGGCCTCTAAAACCTCATTTCATTTTCTTTGGGGTAAAGGAAGTACCTCCTAAATGTCCCCGTTAAAATGCAAATACATCTGCTGAGTGGAGGAAGGCGTGCATCTCTTACCCCAGATTTGCTGTTTAAATTAGGCACCTGACACAGGGAGGGGAGTGCAGATTCTTGAGAGAATGACACACACCGTTTCGATGAGGGCAGGGGAGCTGCTGAGACAGCAGGCCTAGATGCAGCTCAGTGGTCATCTTGGGAATGGGGTGGGGAAGCTCAAAAGGGGTGGTATCTGGAAGGAGCACATGGGAGCAATTGCACCAAAGGCAAAGTGGGCCAAACCCAACAGACCAAGACCAGAGTTGGTATTCTCGCTTCAAAAGCCATTCTCCCTCCCAGATTCCACGTCTGTTGCTTCACCTGGGTCCCCAACTCCGTCCTCTCCTTGACCTCATCTTTCTATTCCACCCTCAAAGCATGTCCTCTCCTCTGTGGCCTCTTAGTCATTGTCTCATGCTCGGTTTGGCTTCTGTCCCGTGTCAAAGTAAAATGGTGCTGGACACTTGCTAAAAACGGCCAGACGGATTTTATCTGGGCTACTGCAATAGAGAGGAGAGACTTCTGGGGAGGGCTGAGTGCAGCTCCAGGCACAGCAGAGACAACTGGGGATTTATGGCCAAGGGACAGGGTGAGAGGGTCAGTGGACAGAACACCATTGAGAGAAACTTAGTTCAGTATCAAAGGCGGGGGGATTCTTACTAAGTGACCTGCCAGGATTCTTGCTAAAACTGGGCTCAGCAGAGCAAGAGTGGCAAACCAAGGATGAGGCCAATTGAGAAGAAGGCTCAGAGGACATGCGACACAGATGAAAGCTGGTCAGAGTCCTTGTCACCTATCTCTGAGCCCTCTGCCTCCAGGATCACTCCTCCTGCCTGCCCTCGATACACAGTCAGAATTGTCCCCCAAACCTGGGGATTCTGATCTCATCACTTTTCAACTTTAAAGCTTCCATCAGCCCCCCCACCATCCTCAGAATTACTTACAAACACCAAGTACGATGGACACAAGGCCATTCAGCTGCAGCCGGAGAGTCTTGGAAAACCTGGCCCAGAAGGAAGAAGACTCCTTGGTGTTCACTCCCGATTCCATCTGGGTCCTGGGCCTGGAAGGGTTAAACACACCTGAACACAGCCTTCCTTAGCTAGTACCTTGCTCTTATACAATAGAATACTTTAGTGTTTCCAGAACTCCCTCTTGGGCTTTATCTCCTTGGTTTTCACAGCCTCCCTGGCTCACAGGCAGTCTCCTCACCACAGATATGGAGTCAGAATCAGCGTGGTTAGTGACCTGCCCTGGCCACAACTCGGAAGTGGACTAAGCCAGCTTCTGAGCAACCTGATGTTGTAATCGCTCCCTTTCCCCACTAGGTGATAAGCTTCGGAAGCAGAGGGGCCATGTCTGTTTGGTTTACCATTTTATCCCCACACTCAGCAATACCTGTACCTGGTACACAGGACCATTCAATAGAAAAGGCAATGAAATCACTACCACTGATTGAGGACTTATTTGTATGGATCCCATACTAAGTGTGTTAAAAGGACACTCTTTGCCTAACACTGTTATTAATCCCATTCAACAGCTGGAGAAACTGAGGCCCTGAGCAGTTAAATCACTGACTCAGAGCGGCACATTAACAAATTGGTAGAGCAGGGACTTTCACCTGAGTCTGCTGGAGCCCATGGTTCCAACCTGCATGCCACACTGCCTAATAACTGCCCTGTGAGTGAGCGAGGGAGGGACTGAAGGAAGGGCTTCAGATCCTGAACTCCTTCCAGAGTGCTGGCCTTTGCTCTACATAACCACCTCTTGGCTTCCCTCCCCACCTTGACCTCTGGGCTCAGCTGAAGTTGACACTTTGCAAGCAAAAGAATTCCCAAATATTAATGCTTATAGCTAATGTTCTTCAATAAAGATAATTTCAATGTTTTAAGGCATTAATGTTCTTTTGACTGGTCTTCTTTCTAAGCAGTTCTGAGTAAACACATTTATCTAGGGCTGATTGATTCTTGCAAATTGCACTATTACAGCCTAAACTAGGACATTCTGAGTCACACACTCGAGAGGAGGAATAGTTTGGGGTATGCATGTGTGAGTGTGTGTTAATATTTTTTTAAGTTTCCTTTTGTGCCCAACTAGAGAGAAATATTTGAAATTCAAATAATGAGGTATTCATAGTGAGTTTAGCTTTTCTTATGCCCAGGGTAAAAATAAAACAAAATGCTAGACCTTTTTCTTCCTCCATTATACAGTGCTGACTTTCCTTTCTCATTATGTTTATGTCTAAGATTTGAATGAGAGTAAAATCTAAAGGAATTACCACAATTCTTCAGTACATTTGCAAATCAATTAAGAGGAGCCAAATTGTGCTCCTGCTTTTTGCAGGGAGCCAGCCTTCCCCAGCTCACGGATGCTACAGCCCACAGCTGCCTCGCACACAAAGCACAGCTGTCACGTCCAGAAGCAGGCTTGGCATTTCAGCGCTCACCTCCAGTGGCCAGTGCCAACCGTTGAACCAACCCCTTGCTGGGCAGCTCCGCTTACCTGCCAGAAGCTGAGTCTCCCACAGGGTGTTAATGGTGCTGGAAAAGTACACACCATCTTCAGAGTCCGACAGAGACCCAGCTGTGCAGTCCCCACTCTGCGACCTTGGGCAAATCACCTCACCTCTCTGAGCCTCACTTGCTTTGGCTGCAAAGTGGAAACAATAGTGCCTCTTCCAAAGTTCTCCTGAGAGTGCTATCTGGAGGGACAGAGCTCCCACCTGCCTGGCACACATGGGGCCAATGGGGTTTACCTTTCTTTTATTCA
Organism: Tonatia bakeri; assembly: GCA_004024845.1. Classification (NCBI taxonomy): domain Eukaryota; kingdom Metazoa; phylum Chordata; class Mammalia; order Chiroptera; family Phyllostomidae; genus Tonatia; species Tonatia bakeri. Next base: position 22,970 of record PVIA01006122.1, on the reverse strand, counting down.
GAGCTCAGAGGGAGGGTGAGATTTGCTTTCTACGTATCATTCCAGGTCCCTGAGGCTGTCTCATGCACCTAGGTCCTACAGGAGAGGATATTCCAACAAGACCTGAAAGTTAAAGTGCCACCTCCCCCAAGAAGTCCTGCCAGATTGCAGCTATATCATATCCTCTCTTCCTAAGTCCTTCTGAATTATGGGAATTTTACTCTCTCCCTTGTATTCTCTGCCATATACCCACATTTCCACTCTCCACAATGAAGCAATTCCTTAAGGGCAGAGACAAAATATGATGCCTCTGTGCAACTTCTACTTCAGCCAAACAGAATTTGTTGTAGTTTCAGGTGACTTTCTTGCCACCAGGCCTTTCCTGATGCTGCCCCCTCCATCTGAAGCACTGCTGACCCCACTGTATATGGGATCAGCACATATGCCTGGACCAGCTATGGGTGTGTCCCTGAAGTCAGGTGAGGGGGAAATATCCCACTTTCTGTATTGGGGGTAGGCTCAATCTAAACTCAACCCCAATCCCAGGCTGGGGGTCAACTCATCACTGGCCAGCCTGGAGCAGCTAATTCCTCGGACCCCAAGCTGCCCCATCCCGAGACCTGTGCCCAGCATGGCTCTGGCTCCACTGGGCTGCCGTCCTGCACTGGAGGAGCAGGCCCCAGAGGACAGGGCTTGGACTCTGTGGCGTGGACAGCAAGGCGGCTCCCAGAAGAGGTAGAAGCTACGCAGCATGGCATTCCGGAGAGGATGGGGTGAGCCCAGTGGAAGAAGGTTCGGGGTGGAGCTGCAGAGCTCTGAGGTGGGGACACCCACTGACGCCCAAGCACTAGAGCAGGGCCTGACTGACCAAGTGCAGCTCCAGGCCCAGCCAGGCAGCTGGGGAGGGCAGAGGGGTTAGAGAAGGAAGGGCAGGGTGCTGCCCCTCGTTTATCTAAGCCCTGTCGGCATCCTATCTGTAAATTAGAGGATTTTGAGGAGGCAGCCTTCATGGATCCTTGTAACTAATATTCTGGGGCCCTCAGCAGTGGGCACAGCACAGACAAAGGTGTGGCTTGTGGGCCAAGACACCTCCCATCCTCCCCCCGGGCAGCCAGGTGACCTTGAAAACATCTTCTGCCCCCACACTCCCAGGGCCTGAGTGTGAGGTGTGGTCCAACTTGCTTTGTTTCCATTGAGCACAGGTGTGAGATACTGTGCCGAGGGCTTAGCACACATTCCTTGCCAAGGGAAGGGACAGCTAAGTTCTGAGAGGCTCTATCTTGCCAGAAATGCCCGGGCACATCCCCACGAGGGCCAGCACTGGCCCACTTCTTCTGGGACTGCGAGCAATCTTTCTTTTATGAGGCCCAGGGAGCACCACATAGCTCCTCCCCACCAGCCTCCCGCCTGAAGTGCGTCTGGAGCCGGGTCCCCAGGCCCCAGCAAAGGCGGGTGCAGCTCCGCAGGGACACCCCGGCCAGGTGTGCTGCGCTGTGCTAAGCAGCCTGCCAGCCCCAACAGATGGCAGAGCGGTATCGCCATCCATCACCACCGTAAGTGGCCAACTCCCCTCCCGGGGCCCCAGACAAATGGCTCCACTCCTCCCTCCCTCCCCCAGCCCCACCAGCTCCCACCCCTGCCAGGCAGCCGGGCAGAGCCGTTTACTCAGCGAGTCCTGTGTGCGGAATGCTGGGGGAGGCAGGGCTGGGCGCCGTGCGGAGTCGCATCCATCATCACTGAGAGCCAGTAGCTTGCTCCGCATGGCGATGCAGAGGGTGCCAGCTCTCGAGTGTGTGTGCAACAGTATATGTACATGGATGTCTATGTGGGTGTGTGAGCAGTGTGTGCATGTGTGATGTGAGTGTGTGTACGTCAGCATGTGCATTCGTGTGAGTATGTGTGTGCATGTGTTATATGTGCAGATGTGTGAGCATATGTGTGTGTGTGTATTGTGTGTGTGTTCCAAGCACCATCACAACTGCCCGGCAGAACATGGTGGGCCTCAGTTTTACAAGGAGGGGCAGTCTTGCCTCTCGGGGACAGCTCACCCATCTGCCCCTCCCTTGGGTTAAGCACTAGAGAGTCGGGATGACCAGACATCTCAAGGCTCTGAGATGAGCTAGACTCCAGCTTCTGTGTCCCTGTGTCCGTATGTTAGGCCATGTAGTGGGACATGGGTCAGACCAAGTGTCAACCAAATAGCAGGTCACATGCCAGACCTCTTGGCAGTGAGAACGTGGGTCAAGCCACCTATCGGCCACTTGTCAGGTCATAAGTCCCCACTGATGTCCAGAAATTAAAGTCATGAACTAACTAGGTAACTGGAAACCTCCATCCAAGGACATTGTCCCAAGGAGAAAGAAAACATGGATGGGACGTGACACCAGAACCCAGTCTTCCACATTCAGGCCCCAGAACCCTGGGTAATGACTGAAACTTCCAAAGCCTCAGTTAAAAAAACTACTGGAACTGAGTGACGCCTCTGTGCCCAGCAGGCATTAGCGGAGGCCCAGGAAGGAGAAAGCACTCAGCACAGGGTGCTGGAGAGACCCGGGCACTGAGGGGCAGCTGGGTGAGCTCCCAGAGGGGGAAGGTGTCAGGGCAACAAGCAAAAGAGCTTGGTAAGCCTGATGAGGGGACAGGTGGGAGGCCACGGAGGACAAGAGTAGGGCAGAGGAGCAGATGTGCGCGCCTAGACCACTGAAAGGACTTGTTCAAGGTTCTCAGACTGGCCCTCTCCTATTTACAGTGCTCTGGAGTGACACAAGTGAGGACAGGTGAAAGCACCTGGGTCGGGCCCATGAATGACCCCAAACAAGGCAGGAGCTCATTCACCTAAATGGCACCTCCCAGGCTCATCGCTGACAGACCACAGCAAGACAGCCCCTTCATTAGCATCAATTAATATTCTGCCCTTACACTCAAAGACCAGAGTTTCAGGCACAAAAGGTGGAAGGACCTGACCTGGCAGAGGTTCTTGTGAACATGAGCCGACAATGTTCTGCACACCCTTCAGGGCCCAGAATACCTCTCACCTGTTGGGCGAAGACCCCCCAGACATCCCCCTCACTCCAGCGCCTCTCGGGCCACATCCCAGCCCCTGGCTCTCTCCCTGCCTAGTCTCTGCCTTCCCTTGAGGCTGGGACTAGGTCTGATTCATCTCCCACTCGTATCCCCAGGGGCTAACAAAATGCCTCATACAAACAGAGAATGAGCAACTGAATGAATGGATGGATGGACTCTTTCCTTACAGTTATTTTTAACCATCCACAAGCTCCACATGAGTCAAGAATCTCATATGACTCCTTACAAAAATGTGATCGTAGCACTGGCCAGGGTGGCTCAGGTGGTGGGAGCATCGTCCCCTAACCAAAAGGTTGTGGGTTCGATTCCTGGTCAGGGCATATACGTAAGTTGTGGGTTTGGTCCTGGCCTGGGTGCATATGACCCTCAGTGTGGGCGCTTGTGATGTCTGGTCCAGGTGTGTGTGGAAGGCTTCTTTCTCTCCTTTCCTCTCTAAAAAAAAAAAAAAGAAAAGAAAGAAATAGAAAATGTCCTCAAGTGAGGACTTTTTTAAAAGTAACCTTAGTTAGGCTGCACCAATAGAGGTATTATGACCAGAACAATGGAGGAGGGAGTCCCTCCTTGTTTCGTGCCACTCAGAAAGTGCCCAGAAGAGGGAGATGAGAGTGGAGGTTGAGTCACACACAAAAAAAAAAGCACCATGAAAGTATTCAAGAAAACCAGAGAGAGGAACCCCAGTCACAGGGGCTGTCTGCAAGCATGGAGGCTGGCGGAAGGCAGCCCTGCAGTCTCTGGCTCAGCAGAGGGGTCAGACTTCCCAGTGTGCCCCGGGGAGGGGCAGAAGCAGCAGCTGGAGTCTGCTTCTCTTGCCGGGTCAAGCCAGATAACTGGCAAATCTCCCTAAACAAATACATCTGAATTCCGAAAGTAACTTCATTTCAACTTTATATCCCAAACTTATGTGTTTACTTCAGGGAGTAAGTGCTGTTTTGCGGTTTCCAGGACAATGCAGTTCATAATTTTTTCACACCTCTGAGAGCAGGTGACAGCTTGCTTATAAAACCTAATTCATGGCCATGCAGGGCTCCAGGCTGCACTTCAGTACATGCACCAATAACACATCACAATAAGGTGAGAGACAAGCACTCCCTCCCTCCGCCCCAAATAGGCATTTTGCTGGATCCAGCCATCCAAGAAGAGAGTTATGCCAAGTAGACACCCCGAGCGAGGCCTCCAAAAACTAGCAATAAGAGAGGCCTCCCAGTGTAATTTCCTCTTGGACGAAGCACCACCCCCTCACCCCCCTCTCCAACTTAATTGCAGGAAGAATTGTTATGCTAATTAGCATTATTCACAGAGTTAACAGAGCACAGGGTCTAAATTTAGATCCCCTGAGTTCTCCGGAGCTGAGGAAGATGCAGGTGGGGAAGGGGAGGCCCTAGGATGCGGGTGCTTGGTGGGCCTGCAGGATAATGGGGAGTGGAGGCAAGCTGGGCCCCCCTGCCCGTCTCGGTGTCACTGGGGTCTCTAAATCACAACAGAAAGCCTGTGGATCTTGGCAGGGAGGACTCTGAGAAGGCAGAATCCTCTGCCAAGGGACTATGGAGCAGAAGAGAAGGGAAACCCACGTGTGAGAGTGGCCGTGGTGTGCCAGGCTGGGCACCGGGTTGTGGGTGGGTGTGTGGTGCTGCCACTCTGGCTCACATCCAGGCCACAGTCTGTCTTTGCCTTGGGAGCTGAGTGGCCTCAGGGGACGTACTTTGCTTGTCTGGGCCCCAAGGTCTTCCTCTGGGGTGAGGATTATGTATCTACTCTGCAGGGCCACTGTGAGGGTTAAAGGGGTTTTGTTGCAAGTGCTACAGCAGGTGCTGGCCTGAAGGTAACTGCTCGATGGCTGGAGTGAAGGCAGGGAAGGAGAACTCGGAAGGGAACCACTACCACCAGCAGCTGTGTGCCAGGCTCTGTGTGAAGCACTTGACGTGCATGTCCTCCTTTGACCTTCACCTCCACCCTCTGAGGTCAGAACTGTCATCACCTGGTGGGCAGATTGACGGTCTTCACAGATGCCCAGCTCCTACCCCCGGAACCTGGAACTACAGCTCCTTACATGGCCAAAGAGACTTTGCAGGTGTGTTTAAGTGAAGCTCCCCGAGAAGGGGGGATTACCCTGGTTATCTGGGTGGGCACAGTGTCAACACAGCAGTGTAATCACAGGGTCCTTACAAGAGGGAGGCAGGAGGGTCAGAGTCAGAGAAGGAGACAAGAGGGCAGAAGAAAACACTAGTGTGCCTTGAAGACAGAGGAAGCAGCCGTGAGCCAAGGATTGCAGGTGGCCCCTAGAAAAGCAGGGTTCTCCCTGGAGCCCCCAGAAGGAGCATCACCCTGAAACCCCTTACTTTGATTTGTTAAGACCCGTTTTGAACTTCTGACCTCCAGACTGTAAGATAAATTACGTTGTTATAAGCTTCAAAGTTCGTGGTAATTTGTTACAGCAGCCATAGGAAACTGATACATATTGCCTCCTTCTTACCCACAGGGAAACTGGGGCGCAGAACAGCTCCTGTAGCTCTCCAGAGGTACACAGTGAGCTGCACAGTTTCAACTTGAACTCTAGCCTCCAGCATTGGAGTCCTAGGATGGCAATCTCATGCAAAGGAGGGCAGAGAAAATGGGGTCTGACGGAAAATCTCAGAATGAGCTCCCTGTCACAGGGGGTATTCAAAAGAGGCTGAAAAAATCTTTCCCAAAGTGTTCTAATGGAGATTTCTCTATCGGGTGTATGTTTGCTCCAGGACAATGGTTTTCAAATCACTTAGTAGCAGAACCCCCATTAGAAAAGAGCCTCCCACCCTGGCCAGTGAGGCTCAGTTGGTTGGAGCATCATCCTGTGGATGGAAAGGTTGCGGGTTCAATCCCTGGTCAGGGCAATTACCTAGGTTGTGTGTTCGATCCCCTGTTGAGGCACAGATGGAAGGCAGCCGATTGGTATTTTTCTCTCACATCAATGTTTCTCCCTCTCCCTCTCTTTCTTTCTCTCTCTCTAAAAGCAATAGGGAAAAAAATGTCCGCAGGTGAGGATAAAAAAAAAAATTTTAAGAAAAGACATTCCCCACTTCATATAACCCAGATCAAAGAAGAGCATCCCTGGCTGGATGGGGTGGGGGCCACGCTTGCTGGGCTGCCCCTCCCACAGTGCTTCTGCAGTAGCCCAGGGCTCCACTGGCCGGAAGGCTTTCTGGGCTTCCTCCAGATCTGAGGTCCCAGAAACCTGAGCATTCCTCTGGAGACGCACAACAAAAGACGCGCTATCTCTCCTAGCGGAGCAGTGGGTGGCGGGAGTCAGGGAAGGTTTAAGAGCCTGATGCAGACGCTACTAACGATTTTCAGTTACTTAATTCTAGAGCATTGACAGGTCCCCATAACTTAGGGTTTATTTGCTTTCTCTTGAATGTCACATATAATTCTTGTCGAAATGTTTATTTGCCTAATGCAACTTTTAGTGCCTGGGTAATTTATTCCCTCTATTTGTCAGCCAGGAGGAGGGGAGGCTACTTTTAGCCTCTGGCTCGACTGTGGGAAGTAGCGCAGTGGCCTTCTTTCATCTCCATGGCGCGACGGGGGGCCTTGGCTGCTGCACACCTTCCTGGGGGATGCAAACTCCACTCCATTTCAAGGCCCTCCCGCCCCTCCCACGCAGCCTGCACGCTCAGTTCTGTCCAGACACAGGCGTTTTCATTTTCTGCAAAAAGAGAAGCCAATGAGGAAGTGAACTGTGTCAACTCAGGCCCTTTTAGGAGACAAAAAATCAAATCCATACATGCAATGTCATTTCCAAATCGAGTCAGTTCCATGCATTGTGAAGGAATTCAATTCAGCCCACAGTAATTGAGCACCTACTATGTGCCAGGCTCTCTGCTGGGCTGGGGCTTCGGCAGTAAATAAGTCTATGTTCCTGCTCTCAAAAAGCCAAGGTCAACTGGGAGCCGGTCATTTAAACCAATAACCTCAGTGCAATCTGGGCTGGAACCGGGAAACAGACAGAGCCCTGGGAGAACTCGGGAGCCAGCCAGGATGGCGGGCAGCATGCAACACACCTCCCCCTGGCCCAGGGTGAAGGGGTGAGGGGCTGGGGGAAAACATCACAGACATAGAGGGCAAGGAAAGGCAGATCGGTAGGGGGTGTGCAGTGAGGGGTGACAGGGGATGTGGGCTGCCGAAAGTGGAGCCCCAACCATGCCAGGCCTTGGATGCTGTCCAAGGATTTCAATGTCACTCGCAGGCAACGGGGAGCCAGCCCACCGATAGTTTGTGTTGGAAGATGATGGTGTCTCGGTGACCGGGATGCAAGTGGTGCCAGGTGCGCTGGGTCACCTCGGGGGTCTTTGCAATAATACAGAACAGATGTGAGCTAATCCAAGGTGGTGTGGATGGAGGGGGATGAAGGAACAGCATGCACCGGAGAGATCTGGCATCCACTTGATGTGAAAGTGAGGTGCAGGAAGGGGGCCCTGGAAGCCATCTCTGAATCGGGAGCATGGGCAAAGTCCAGTCTGTGGGCAGAGGAGGCCAGCTCTGGATCGTCAGGTCCAAGGGGCCTGGAGACACTCAAGGGGGCAGGAGCCAGTGGTTGGTGGAAATGAAGGTGGGGGAAGGGCCTGTCCGTGCCCTGCTCTTGCCAGGCCAGAGAGGTCTAAGCAGCCTGCAGAGGCCTGGGGACGGACCCCAGCCGGGGCTGGGGCAGCAGATTCCCCACCCCGGGACAACTGCCCTGGTCGTAGAAAGTGCTGCTGCTGCTCAGCGTTAGAAGCGTCTCCTTGGCCAGGAACAATTCTTCTGGGAACTGACCTGACACTTGGCACTACTTTTGGAGGTGCGGGAGGGAGTCACACTGAAATCCGAAGGGTAGAGAGACACGGGCAGCACAAAGAGACCCTAGGCTCTCGGAAATCCAGAGAGAGCGGATGGGCTGGAGGGAGAGGTAGAAAGCGGCCCTTAAGGCCATCTCAGAAGTACCCCCAGGATCCCTGACCCACTCCAGACCCAGGTATCCCGACAGCCTGGAAAGAGAGGCTGCAATCGGTGCTTAGCAGCCCCACGAGTGAAGATAGCATCATCCCCCTGGATGAATCAGGGGCTGCTGGCTCCCAGAAACTTCTGAAGAAGCCTGGGCACATCAGAGTCTCACTGGGGTTAACTGGACATGGCTGGGGTATGCATGGGCAAGAGGCATCCTGACTCACTCATTGACGCCCACAGGGAAGGACGGGACTGGCACAATGGTATGGTTAGCAGCACAGACTTCAGAACCAAGCTAGGCCTGAGTTCAAATCCTGACTCCGCTCCTGACAGAGGTGACTTTACGAAAATCGTTTAGCCGCTCTCTGCCTGTTTCCTAATCTAAACAGAGATAAAATAAGAGTGGTACCCATGTTATGGAATTGTTAAGAAAATTAAATGAGGTAATCTCATGAAGCACTTAGCATAGCATCTGATACTTAATAAGCATTCGCTAAGTACATAGCTTTTTTTAATTATTAAATCATGACCTTTATAAAAGGAGTTTCAAAAGCCAGAATGTGTAATATTCCTGGCCATGCCCAAAGAACACCTGAATCTGGCAGAATACACTCTGTTTTGATCCCAGGAAGGAACATCCCTGCTGTGAATGAACACACCAGGGCGCAGCAGGCATGAGGCCGCCCCAGGCTCTGACCACCTACCTCCCAGGGGCTCACACAGGCAGGGCCAAGGTCACACCCCCAAACCGTGGGGTGCCCACCAGCCCCCTAATGGGCAGATCCATGGCAGGAACCAGCTCTCCTAGGACCACACCTCCAACTTATTCTTTTCAAGTTCACCAGCTTCTTGGAGCTCCTCTATGGGAATCAGCTCAGGACTGATGGGGGACCCACAGACTCTCTCTGGGGGACTGAGAGAGGAGCCCCCCTTCCCAGTGCCCAGGGCTGCAGGCCCCTCTCCCCACATCCGCGTTCACAAGCTCCTACTAAGAGTCGCCCCAGTGAACACAGCAGCCAACTCTCCACATTTGTGCCAAGGAGAAGAAACTCTCAAATAACAAAGAACCCAAAAGTCATTGCTAATCACATTTGCATAATATGATTTTTTTCAGCAGATTTACCTTTCTAATTACGCTTGTCTCCAGCCAATATTAAAGTGATTTTGCATTCCCCGAGCATGCTGGTGATGAGTGCGGCTGCTCCAGAAGTGGGTGGGGAGCAGGCTAAGTTATCCTGGAGGTGGAGGTTTTGCCACAAAGTGGATAATTCCCAGGTGAGGAATTAATAAGGCCCACCCACATTCCTAGCAGGGAGGAAAAATTACAACTGACATTTGTACAGGGGCTTACAGCTCGCAAAGGACTTCCCCCAGCACCACTCATTGGGTCTTTACAATAACCCTGCCACCTAGGACATTTAGAAGTAAAGCCAGGACTCCAACCCAGGTCTGCTGGAGCCAAAGCTGTTCAGGGAGGGTCTCACTAAGAGACCCTCTTCTTAATTGCACACCATCTGCCACAGATGCAGACACTGAAACACAGGAAAGTCATGGCCCAATTTGTTCATCCTCCCTGGATCCGTGCCCCTGGGTACTCTCCCTCGCACACTGACTCTAGAATCGGCCGCGTGAATGGCTTTCATCAGCGGGACATGAAACGTGTACATGAAACATGTCACAAGAAGAACCTTGACAAGGGCTTGCTCCTTGAGTGTTGCCTCATGCTGTGCTTGGATTCCTTCAACTACCTGGTGAACGAGCACAGGCTGGGCTAGGGCAGAACGAGAGACACACGGTTCAGTTGCCTTCATCAGTCGCCCAGTCCTGGACTAAACAGAGTGTGAGACCCTTGGAACCCACCCAAGCCCAATCAACACATAAGTGAGTCAGCTGAGGTCGGCCAGGCTGAGCCCAGATCATAGAATTGCCCAGCTGCTGACACTAAGTGCAGGATAGTGTGTTATGCAGCAAAAACTAACAGATACAAGTAGCAACAGAACATCCAGATTTGCCCTGTAGGAGAACCATGGGCAAGAGGTGTTTCCATACACAGTCAGGCCCAGCCCCTCTCCTTGTTCTGCGATTCCTGAACATTGGTCCAGCCTGAGCCATTTCTTCACCCCAGTGACCCAGACTTACTCAGTTCTAAAGTTTTGTTTGCAGAACACAGAGACGATGTATGTCTGGACCCACTAACTCACACTCCATAAATTCTCTTTCCTAGTAAATTCCAATTACTGGTCTCTGCCTACTTTTTTCCCCTATAGAGATTTCATATGGAATCAGCCAGAATTTCTAAAGCAATTGCCCAAGAAAACTAAGCCATAGCTAGAAAGACTTGTAGGCAAATCGAGACAGCCATCCAGGTCAGCTTTACCTAAGCCAGGCACACAGGGCTCTAAATCCTCTCACTGGTCTTATGAGGTGGCTCTGCTTGGGGCTGGGCCTGGGTCCCTAGCTCCAGACAGTGCTGGCCCCAGCCGTGGCACCGTCCCTCCTGGGAGGCGAAGAGCAGGGATCGTAGTGGACAGGGCCTTGGTTAGCATCCCAGCTCCTTCTCTTAACAGCTACATATGTGACTTTGACAAGTGACTAGTCCCTCTGTTTCAGTTCCTCCTGTGTAAAATGGCTATAATTTTTATGTCCAACTTACAGGGCTCTTTTCAGGATTAAACCCATGTATGTAAAGCACTTAGAATGGTCCCTAACACCAAGTACATGCTGTACAAGCGCCAGTTCCCACTACCGCTGCTACCCTCTCTCCTGTCACAATGACTATGACTGCTTGTTCTTGTTCTTGGTTTCTGTCTCAGAGGAAGGACCCTGGAAGGCGATGATCACACTCATGCTCTTGGCTTCAAGCCCTCACTCTAAGCTCATGGAGGCCCCTTTAACCAGGGCAGAGCTCTCAGGTTCAGATCCCACAAAATGCCATCCTTTTCTCTGCCTTGCTTTTCCTGGACCTACACCCAGCATGTGGTCTCTGCAGGTCTCTTTCTGACTCGTTAGCCCTAAAGTTCTTCCGAAATCCACACTCAGGACTGGTTCTAATTCTGGAGGCTTCCTCACTGCAGTTCCCACCCCAGAAGCCCCATCACCCTTCTGTGCTCACCCCTGAAGTTAAGGTCACAGGAAGGCACCTCAATGCCATAAACCTGCATTCAAGGGGATCTAGGTCCAGATCCTGGCAGAATCCCTTACTGATTGTGAAGCCATGGGCAAATCACTTGACCTCTGAGCTTAGATTTCTTCATCTTTAAGATGGGTTCTTGATACTTGTCTCCCTAAAGGTTACTGCAAAGATTGAATGATGTAATGTATGTATGTTAGTTAGAATAATGGTAGCTGTTATAACAAATAAGCCCCAATTTTCTTTGATATTTCAGTAACTTATCACAATAGAAGTGTATTTCTCATTCACATACTAATTACATGAGATTGTTTCTATTTAGTTGGTGACTTTCCTTCACATGGGGATTTGGGGGTCCAGGATACTTCTATCTAGCGGCTTTGTATCCCTTAGAGGTGTGGAGACCTCTGCACCCAGCCAACAGGCAGAGAGAAGTTGAAGAAGACACACACCTTATTCCTACCCACCTCGGCCCAGGAAGAGCATGCATTACTTCCCTCCCATTCCACTGATGAGACCAAGCCATGAGCCCCATCTAGCTGTGAGAGGGATGAGGAATGGAAACAGTCCTGGGCTGGGTGGCACTTCCCAGTGAGAACCCCACAGTCTGGGAGAGGGGCGCACAAACCTATGGTAGACCGATGCCAGGTCACATCTGCTGAAGTCTGCAAGCACTCACGGAAGCATCGTGGGTGCCTAGGAAGTGGTTGCAACAGCTGTTTCTATTAGTAACAGCTGTTACTACTGCTCCTGCCACCACCACGACTCTACCACTGGTGTTGCCGTTTTATTAATAGTTGCTCTGTGAAGTAGAGATAATAATACCCGTCTTAGAGAGTTGTGATGAGCACTAAATAAAGATGTGAGAGCATAAGTAATACTAACCGTGTCCTCCTCCTCCTATATCTAGGTCCTCACTTGCCCCTAGAGTGCTTCTTCAGGGCAGGTTCACCTGACCTCTTCTTGGTTGGAACAGAATGTCCCCTGCCTGCTTCTCTCTGAGGCTCAAAGTGGACTACAAGCAGGGGAAAAATGGGATTTTATGCATTACCTCTCTTTCCCTCATGACTATTTCTTCTCCAATACAAATGATGTTTCAGGTAGCTGTTTTCAAAGTCCCCTTCCCACCATCCTTTTCATTCAATGTTTAATAATTCCTACCCCCTCCTGCTTTTTTCTGGTCTGTTTACTATGGAAAGGGTTTTATTTGCAGGAGTGGGTCTCCCAGGAGTTTTGGGCCCACCCATTTAAACATGGCTCTTCCCAAGACCGGATTGTTAAAGGTCAGAGCGGCAAAATAGATTAAAGACTTAAATGTAAGACCTGAAACAATAAATACACAGAAGAAAACACAGGTTCTAAGCTTCTAGAATGTCTTAGCAATGCTCTGTGGGCAGAGGATCTGAATAGACATTTTTCAAAGGAAGACATACAGATGGCCAGAAGGCACATGGAAAGACATTCAGTGTTACTAATTACTAGGCTAATGCAAATCAAAGCCATGATGAGATATCACTTCACACCTTTTAGGAGAGCTGTTATCAAAAAGACCAGAAATAACAAGTGTTGGAAAGGATTTGGAGAAAGGGGGACCCTTGTACATTGTTGGGGTGACTGTGAATTGGTGCAGCCATGATAGAAAACAGTATGGAGGCTCCTCAAAAAAATCAAGGATAGAACTACCATATGATCCAGAGGTTTCTCTTCTGGGTACTTATCCTAAGAATATGAAAACACTAATTCAAAAAAATATATGCGCCCCTAGGTTCGTTGCAGCACCACTTACAACAGCCACAATATGGAAACAACTAAGTGTCCACCAACAGAGAGGCGGAGGGGGGAGGTGTGATGTGTGTACACACAGTGGAACACTGCTCAGCCGTGAAAGGGATGGAATCCTGCCATTCGCGACAACATCAATGGACCTTTAGGGCATTGTGCTAAGCAAAATAAGTCTGACAGAAGACAAAAACCATATGACTTCACTCACATGTAGAATGGAAAACAAAAAAAATAAACAAACAAAACAAAAACAAATTCATGGATACAGACAACAGTAGGGTGGTTACCAAAGGGGAGGAAGCAGGTGGGGGAGAGAATAAAGGGGCTCAAATGTGTGGTTACAGACAGAACCCCCCTTTTTGTGGTGAGCGCTCTGCAGTATGTACGGATATCAAATTATAATGTATGCCTGAAACATTTGGAATGTTACTAACCAACGTTACCTCAAGACAGACATACATACATACATACATACATACATAAATAAATAAATAATTTTTTTTAGAAAAGTGACTTTGTACATAAAGTTTAATGACTACAATGTACCTTAAAACAGAGAGAATAAAAATGAGATTGTGGGATAAAATTCCGTAAACTATAAAGTACTTTTTGAAATCCTTAATGCCATAATTAAAGAGAGAATTTTTTCTTTAAAACAATCAAAAGATAATGGTCAGAGTAGACTTTCAGGACAAGCAGTGGGGCTGTTTGTGTGCTCTTATATTTTTATCACCTGAAAGAAGGGAAAAGGAAGAGGCAGGCCCATCCTGGGGACACTGACCTGAGGGGTCCCTTGGGGGAAGGCAGGAAGAGGATTCCAAAGGGAAGGATGGATGAGGCGAGGCAGGACTCATCACACATGCACTCCACCCACCCTGTTTCTCCAGAGTAATGCAGTGGATCTGAATTCTCATTCTACGTCCCTGGCTGTGTGATTTTCAACAAAGCATTCAACTTCCCCGAACCTCAGTTTCTTCATCTGTAAAATGGGGACCCAATGCCCACTTCACAGAAACACTGAGACAATGAAACAAACATAACAGTCAGCACATTGTGTGATGCTTAGTAAGGTGCCCAATGCAGAATAATTCCCTTTGCCTTCCTCCTTCCAAAAGAAATGCAGATCAAACCTTGGGAGCTTAACTGGAATTTTTCTAATAAAAATGGTGCTTTTCTGAATACAAAAGTAGCACATTGTTAGTATGTCTTTAAGTAACGGAGCCTTTGCAGCCCTGCCTGGGCTGTGTCAGGGCTGTGAACTGGAAAGAGTGGCCAGAGGAGAAAAAGAATCTTGTTGTATAAACTTCACATTAACTTGACAATATTGGCAGTTTTTATCTCCAAAACAGCAATTTTAAACAGTTCAACCTACATCAAATAATAATAGCTAATGCTTATATAGTATTTACTATGCACTAAGCCTGGCTCTAAGGGTCTTAGTGCTCACTGCTTCTCACAATTCTGTAGGGTAGGTATTACTATAAATCTATTATATAGCCAAAGAAATTCCAAAACAGAGAGGTTAAGTGACTTGCCTGAGATCACAGAGCTAGTGAGTGGCAGAACCGGAATTTAAACTGAGGCAGTCTAGCCTCAGAGGCCACGATTTAAAATCACTACAGTTTACTGCCTCGTATGTGAATAATTGAGAGGCCTCCTGAGGAGGACCCCACGCATCTACTGGCTCTCAGACCTCAGACGAGCAGGGAGCAAGGAGGCTGCAAAGTCAGGTCATGGGGATGACGGGAATGACGGGGAGAAGGAGACAGCAGCTATTCCCCAGCAGTCAGCCTGCGATCCTGAGCCCCCCAGGAAGAACGCGGCTGCTCCCTTCAGAACTACACGGCAGGTACCGGCAGGCACCCTGCCCCGCCCTCTTTCCTGAGCATTTCATTTCCCTGTCCTTTGTGGCGTGACTCTCATAAAACTATTCATTTCTTAATTCTGACGGCAGAAAGGAATTTAATCAAGTTGCCTGAATATGACGACAGCCTCCTGCTAAGCCAGCTACCTCCCGAGGGTCATTGGGAGACTATGCCCTGTTAATATTTAGCTCCAACAGCAAACATTATGGCTTTCAATTTGGAAGATTATGCTTCTGGTTAGTTATGTATCATATGTGCGCGCTTGCGCGCTCGCTGGGTGGCTCATCTCATCAGCGCGGGAGCATTCTGCCAGGGTTATAAAAAATGCCATTTTCTCTGCGAGGTCTTTCCACTCAGTGATCCAGTGAAGTAACATCGGGATCAAAACCATGTTCTGAAAAATAATTGATCTATTCAGCAGCTCACAGACCTGCATTCCAGCCGCCCCAAAGAGCCATTTTCAGGGGGTGCCAGGGACCCACGTTAGAGGGGGCGGCAAGGGAGGAGGGCTCCATCTACTGCTGCCCTGGTCTGTGGAGCCTGAACCGCTGAGGGAGGCTGGAGCTGTCCGTGGTGCTGAACCCCAGCTGTCCCAGAATTATCAGGAAATGAGAAAGCATACTGGCTGGAGGGACTGACTGATTGTCTGGGGAGCTGTGCCCATTCTAGGGTCTTGGATCATTACCTTTTCCTTTTTTCCAGAGCTCCCTATACTCTCTGTAATTCTGGATCCAACTCAAGTGGCTTCTCTTGTGCATGGTCTCTCCGTCAGCTACCTCCGTCCTGAGGAGTTCGTCCTTACCAGCCATTTTATGATTTCTCTTTTTTTTCATCTGCACTCTTCCTTAGGATGGCACAGAGATGCTGGTGAGTCTGAGAAGCTCAGTGTTTCAGAAACACAGACACATCCCTATTTCCTTTACTCACGCGTCCTCTCACTCAATTTCTCTGACTCATCACTGCCTCCACCCCCCAACTTGCTCCTTTCCTCTTGCCCTCCCCTTGCTGTCTACATCTTTCCTCTTCTTTCTCTGTCTCCCCCTTCTCTAACTCCTCCTCCTTCCTCCTTGACACTCAATCTTTTTCTCTTCCTCCCTCCTTTTTCTTCTTCAAGGTCTCTCTCAGTTATTTTCAACTCTTTGTCTCTCTTCCCTACACTTTCTCTTTTTCCCTCTTTTCTTCTCTTGTCATTTTCTACTTTTTCTCTATTTCCCTCCCTCCTTCTCTCCCTATTTTGTCTCTTTCTATCTCTCTTTGCCTCCCTTTCTTCCCCCTCTGTCTTTTCCACCCTTTCCCTGCCCCCCATTCTATCTCTCCTCATTTCTGTGTCTCCCTCCCTCCCTCTCTCTCCCTCTCCTTTTCTCTCCCTCCCTTCCTGCTTCCTTCCTCCTTCTCTCCATCTCTCTTCCTCCTCCCATTCTCTCTTTCTCTGCACACAGAACCCCTCTCTAGGAGCCCCCAGGTGCCTGGTAAATTCATTTCAGCAGCTATTAGGGATCAGCATCTGCCCTGATACTCAGTGGGGAAGATGAGTTTGAGATAAGATGGGCTCTTTCAATCTCAGCACATCTGTAATTGCATTACCATTAAATTGCACCATTTTCCAAAGGTGAGAGCCCAGGGCCCTTGTGCTGAGAGTCTCCTGTAAATCCACTGCCAAGTCCTGCATGATGTGGAAGCCCCAGGCAGAGGGGAGAGTAGACCCAGCTTGATTTCACCATTATATTAATCCCCTTACTGTCTGGGTCTCTTGTTTCTTATTTTATTTTAAAAGTAAAGGAACCCCTGGGAATCATTATTTCCAATTTTATCATCTCACATATAAAGAAACTGAAGCTCAAAGAAAGAAAGGGAATTGCCCAAGGTCACACAGGCATGAGCACTGAGTCCACAAATGTCCCTCATTCTGCAGCCTTCTTGCAAGTTAGGACAACTGCAAGGAAAGGTGGGGGAGGTACAAAAATGAGATCCATGATTTTCAGGTTCCAGAGAGGTGACCTTGGTCCAATATGCACGGATCTGTCAGACAGAGTGGGCAGGGTGCAAAAATGGCCCATGGGACAGAGGAAAGTAATATAATGACTTTTTGTGGTCTGTCAGGTTTGGCCAGGGATACAGAAAACAGGATTCAGCCTCAAGGAGAGCACAAAGCTGGCAAAAGCTGGATGGGGATTGGGCATATTAGTACTCCCGACAGATGGGCTGCTATGCAGGGCAGGACACTATTTCCAGCTAGGACCTGGGAGACAACCAGGAAATCAGTGCAGAAAGCAGCACATAAACCAAGGCAATAACAGAGGGGCTGGGAGCAGGGACTGCAGTCTGGGGGCCCACCCAGCCTGTGCCTGTGTGGAGGGAGGGGCTGGGAAGGCTGGAGCCTGGGAGAGTGAAGATCAGGAGGGCCTGGAGCCTGGAAGCAGAGGAGGCAGGACACAGATGCTAACTGGGGGTGGATTCAGAGGGAGAATCAAGCACACACTGTGGGTTAAACATCAGGAAAGACTCCAGACAGGAGGTTATGAGAGAAAAGCAGATGAGCCTGTGGAAGGGTCAGCACAAAGCACCAAGCATAAGAACTTTGAGAGGTCAGAGAATGGGTCTGTCCCTTGGGTTCTGCTCTGCCTTGCTGGTGCCCTATTTCCTGCTTCTTAAATCCACTGCCTTAAGGAAAAGAGATGGAGGATCAAACAGAGCCCAGGCTTGTCCCATCCTCAGGGGTCACTCTCTATGCCCACCTGCTCTTGGATAGCCTGAGGAAGGATGGGTGAGGGGCTGGGGGCTGGGAAGGGCAGGGAGATCATCACCACAGTGATGCCCACTCCCCAGCCCCCAGCACCAACGGCAGCAGGAACTTAAACAGGCAGGCTAAGCAGATGCAGGTCCCCAGCTCCAGGGCTGTGAGGCCAGCAAGCAAACAAACAAACAGCCAGCAAATGTGTCCCCATGCCCCAGGGTCAGACTGCCACAGTGGCTACACCTGCTTTGGCAAAGCAGTTACTTTGAAGCCCAGCCTGATGTGAAAGAATATGCAGCACCCAGGGAAAAAAATAGGGGGGTTTAATGATGTGAAATAGCTCTGTGTGCAATCTGGGTGCACGACAAGGGCTGCTGAGAGCCTCTAAAAGCTTCCCCAGCCTGGCCTGCATCTGAGGCAGGCCCATTATGTTGTTTGCTTCCTTGTGATCAGGATGAAGCCAGCCCCTGCCAGCTCCGGCTCCATCCACACTGCTCCTTCCTCCCAACTCCGGGCACCCATGGGGCCCCCACCACAGGTCATCAGGCACGAGGCTGGCTGCCCCAGCAATTCCTAGATAAATCAATTAGGATAAATGAGCTTAGTGATGTACAATGCCCTTGCTCTACCGCGTACCTTCTGAACTATTAGTTCTCTAGAGAAGATTAATTACAGAGTGCCATACTAATGCTCTTTTAATGGAATCTGTTATTTAAGTGTAAGAAGAGCTGGTATTGAATGTATGGGAGTTAGATACCTGTTATGTGCATTCCAAATCAGGGGCAATGGATGGAGCTAACCTCAGGATGGACCTGTTGAAACAGAAAAAAAAAAAAAAAAGCCAGTAATCAGTCTCAACCCTGTAGAAGATAGCACCAAGTCCTGGATGATTTGCCTGGAATTGATTGCATGTGTTTGTTGAATTAACTTTTTACCCTTCTTGAACAGGCATTCTTATGCTGATCGAAGCAGAGAAGGAAAATGGAGAAGGAAATGTTGAAGGGCGGGGCTGGTGACTTATTTAAGTCACCAAATGGGTTATAGATAGGAAGAGCTCATTTGACTTGGAGATATATTAATAGAGTTATAACATCATGAGCAAAAGAGGTTTTAATCTTGCCCTAGACCAGGGGTGTCCAACCTTTTGGTGTCTCTGGGCCACACCGGAAGAAGAAGAGTTGTCTTGGGCCACACATTAAGTACATTGTGACATGTAATCACACACAAAAAAAATCTCATAATGTTTTAAGCAAACATAGAATTTTGTGCTGGGTTGCATTCACAGCCATCCTGGGCTGCATGCGGCCCACGGGCCAGGGGTGGACATCCCTGCCCTAGATGGTCCAGTTCAGTGTAGGAAGTCATGTTTCCCGAGTGACACAGACCAGTGGGGACATAGGAAATGGACAGTAACAAGAATGACTTCAGTTCTGAAAACTGAATTCCATGAAAGTTGCAGGGAACCCCTGGGAGATGAAGATGGAGGAAGGCCAAGCCGGGGTCACTCATTCTCTAAGGCAGTGGCTCTTAGTCCTGGCTGCTTCTTAGAATCACCTGAGGGGGCCTTTAGAAAAGACCAATGCCCATGCCTCCATCTCTCCCAGAAATTCTGATTCACTTGGCCTGAGGCATTAGTATTTTTTTAAAAAGCCCCCCAGGGAACTGCTGTTCTAAAGGATCGCAGGTGGGAGGCATGGCACTCGTTACGTGCAACTCCAGAGAACAGCACACATAAGGATGAATGGGAGCTTTTGTCTTAATATGTTGGAACCCTGAGGGGTGGGCCAGCAGAGGATGGGGTCAGAGTGAGCTGGAGGGAGGGGTTCAGGCCAAGGTCTGGCTCCTCTGTGGAGGGCGTCAGCCATTGAGGCACAGCACTAAGTGGGTAGGACAGGCAGAGAAAGCCACGTGGAAGTGGAAATAACTTGCACCCAGCCTCATATTTAGTTACTGAACCTTTGTAAAGGAGAACATGGAGGAGTCAGCCCTGTCACAAGGATTCCCAGCCCCAGGAGTCCCATGGAGTTAGGGACAATGCACCAGGTGTTTCTGGGCAGAAGAAACACTCAGAGATGACTGGGAGGGTCAGAGCAATATGGGCCAAGGGTCCCAGCCAGATGCCAGGTGCTCAGGAAGGAGCAGGGTCCTGCCCTTAGGCAGGAGGAGCCTGGCAGGACCAGGGCAGGAGACCCAGGGCCCCAGCCTCCTGGACAAAGTTTCAGGACTGGACTGTGGTTCTGGAAGAGTCCATAAGAACTGGAAGCTCCTCTGAGCAAGAATAGTGGGAGCATCTGGGGTCCAGGGAGTGGGCCTTTCCTGAGCACCCACTAGAAGCCAGGCAGGCTCTGTGCAGTGCCTTCGCAGCCATCATCCCCTTACTCCGAACAATGGCCCTGCTGGTTATGGGAAGTTGCGGACTCATTACAGATGTGAAAACTGAGGCTCAAAGAGCATAAAAGACCTGCCTGGCCACAGCCAGGATCTGACTGCAAAGCTCTTTCCATGGCCCCAGTCAGAAGATCCATGCTGCCCTGTGGTAGGCTGTCTACACCCAGGAGTGAAGCCAGCAACAGCAGGCACTTGGGGAGAAAGAGAGGCAGCTCACCCTCCCCTGCCCCCAGAAGAGAGGAGGAGGAATCTGAGAGGTCCTCAGAGCCTCAAGAAGTCAAGGTGGGGGATACAGGATGCTTTGTGAGGCAGAGACAGGAGCACGAGCTCAGTGCTGTGTGCTGCCGGTTTCTCTATGCCAGAGATTCTGAGAAGCCTCAGCGGCATCTGCCAAATGGACGCAGCAGCCTCTGTGCTCCCCCTGCCATGAGGTGATGGGGATAAGAGACTTGAAAATACTACACACCCCAAATAGGGCAGAGTCACCTTACTCTCTGTGATGAACCATGAGCTCCTAACACCTACACTCACTCACACACACACACACACACACACACATAGACACAGACACAATTACACCATATTCATTTCCCTGTTGTCACCCCTAAGCCTTTGGCACAGGCTTATTTAAATATTCCAGCTCAGTGTCAATAAGACCAAAGTCCTTCTAGGCTTGGGCCAGAATAGCAAATCAGCAGTGGGGTGCCCTTCAGAGGCACAAGACAATAAATATTTGGTAAAGGAGAGAATGAATGGAAGAGTGAAAGAATGACAATGCACTGCACTTGCAACCCTAACAACTCACATACACAGAATAGTGAACGATGAGTTCTAATGCATTTTATCTCAAATTACCCCGTGACAGCTACTATTATTCCCACTTCATGGATGAGGCATCTGAAGTTCAGGGAGGTTAAGTCACTTTCCCAAAGATACATAGCTGGAAAGTGGAGCAGAAAGCTGTAGAGCAGGGAGTCAGGTGAGGCCTGCACTTACATTATCTCAGGAATTATTTAAGGCCCCAGTGAACTGCCCAGAGGCTCGCCTAGCCTCCCCGCCTCGCCCTCTCCCATCTCCTTCTGTCTCATTACCCTGCCTTCTTTTCTCCCTAGCACCGCTCGCTGACTCCATGCCTCACTGTTTTGTGTGCCAGGGTCTGCCTGTCCCGCCAGCAGACCAGCTCCGGAGAGCTGGGCCCCGCCCCCGTGTCGAACACCGAGTCTCCAGCACTTGGGAGAGTGCCCTGCACAAAATGTCCCTCCCGACAGCAATTCCTGCCTGGCGGAGGGATTGCTCTGGGGGACACAATGAGCTTGTGGGAGAGGAGGGCGGCATTCCTGGTGACAGAGATGACCCTTCCATGTCTTCCTCTGCCAAGAGGCAGTGAACAAATGTGAGATTGGTTACAAATTATTTCTGCCATCTTTCATACAATGCAGTTAACAGCTGGCTGAACTACAATATAGCAATTGTATAAATTTCAAGGGCATTTTCATGTTTCAATTTCCTTTTGTATTTCTAGTTGACCACACTGGATGGAACGTACCACGAACTGCACTCCCATCACCTGGCTCACTGGGCAGCAGGGCAGCAGCGTGGGTGTGACTCCCCACGGCCGCAGAGGGGAGAGGAGAGAGGTCTGGGACAGGCAAGGGCTGGAGAAGGACGTGCTGTTAAATGTCGGCCAGTGGCTTTAATCTGTAGACCCCATTCCTCCTTTTCCATCGGGGTCTCTGTTTGACCAACGTCCATCCAACTCTGTCTGGTCAGATCCTTCTCTCCTGGGACCTTAAGGCCATTTCCTAACACATGTCCACACAAAACAGTGACTTACGTAAAGACAGTCCCACTTCAAATTCAAAGCCGTGCACTAGATACAGGGGAGGAGAGATGTTGAAAAAGAGGGGGCTCTATTTGGAAAAGTTATAATCCATTGGGAGTCGGGGGAGAAGGGAAACAGTCAGAGCTTTTTAAGGCTGGAACAAAAACTCGCTCATCATGTGCTGGTCCCTGGCGCAGAGGCTGGAACACAGTAGGGGCTAAGCAATATTGCCCGAATAATGAATGAATGAATGAATGAATGAATGAATGAATGAATGAATATAATCTAAAGATCATGCATAGGTCTGCTGGCTTCAAATCCCGGTTCCACCCTTCTTGCGATCTTGGGCCAATCACCTGAGCACAGCAAGTGGTGGTTTCCATGTCTTTATCACCAGCAGAGCAGTCAGAGTGAGAAGGTGTCACATGACCCTCCCCCCCAATTTTCCAGAGGGAGAGAAAATCTTGTAACTGTCAGGAACATGTTAGAACTGTCGATTGTGAAACAGAAGTCCCAGTTCTGTTTGTTTTGCAATGATGTAAACTTCACAGTTTTTCCTTCCAGATAAAAAATATAAACCTTCCACTGCTACAGCCAAGAAATCTATAAATCAAATATTGTTGCGCCACCCTTGCCTAAGGTCTAGGATAGAGAGACAGTGCTAGTGGGGTCCTTGTGACCACCAGCCCTGTCCTTCCCTGCCAACAAGGAGGCACCAGGGAAGCACAGCTCACAGCCATTGGGGAAAGCCTCCAAGGGGCGGGGGTGGAGCCTGGGCAGTGAGCCTCAGGACACCGACAGAACTGACAGCAGTGGAAGGGGTTGGGAGAGCGGAGCTCCCTTGGTATTGGGCCAGCAAGGACGGGGGAGAGTTGCTGGATTCTGTCCTGTCGTAGCCTCAGCGCAGCCTGTCTTTGAGAACAACAGCAGCAGTAACAACAGCCAATTTGGTGAGCATCTACTATGTGCCAGGCACCATGCTAATTGTTTAACATACAGAATCTCATTTCACCGTCATGGCTTTTCCACAATGCAGATATTATTGTACTGATCCCCATCTCCTGGTGTTCAGGTCCTTGTGTAATAATCACCTCACCAGGAGAGTGGGCTGGACCTAGTCACTGGCTTCAAGGAGCAGAATAGGGCAAAAGTGATGGCATGGCCATCTTCTGTGACTAGGCTGTAAAAGGCTGTGACTTCTGTCACATTCTCTCTCTCTCTCTCTCTCTC
>PVIA01006121.1:0-102536 GCA_004024845.1 Tonatia bakeri | reverse complement strand
GGGGCTGGAGGTTGGGGGCTCACTGAGGCCAGCTGTTGCTTGTTTGATAGGATTTAGGAAGTTGTGAAGTGTGAACCAAGACCAGCCATTCATATGGAAAGGTCATGGTTAACAGTTTGGATGGGCCTGCAAGCTGGGTGGTGCGGAGTCTCTGGGGATCTCCTAGGTGGGTCATCCAGTGTTAGCCAGGTTGATGGAGCCTCAGATATAGCACCAGCCTGCCGGATCTATGAAAGCAGGGTTTAGAAAAGGGACAAGGGCATTTCCTTATCTTGATGTGAGACCCTTCAGTTTCTCCCTGTGTACCACTGGTGCCTTTCAAGCTGCTGCCCTGGTGTTGAAGCTCAGAGGGGGTTTATCTGTGTAGGTGAGTCCTTGTGTGGGTTCTTTAAGAGTAACTGTTTGGGGCTCCAGCAGTTTCTTACCAACTCAGTCCCCACTGGTTTTTACAGCCAGAAGTTGTGGGAACTTTTCTTCCTGGCATTGGAACCTTGGGCTAGGGTTCTTGCCTGATACATCCCTCCCAAACTTTTATTCACCACACGTGTATTAGGGACCATCCCCTTCAGCATCTGCACCCCTCCTACCAGTTTGGATGGATGTGGTTTTTTTAATTCTGTACTTGTCAGACTTTCATTTAACTCGATTTCTGCTGGTTCTGAGTGATGGTTGTTCTGTATTTTAGTTGTAATTTTGATGTGGTTGTGTGAAAAGGTGAGCCATCTTGATGGAAGTTTCACACCCTTGGTAGTTTTTTTATGTCTAATATGACAAGATGTTTCCAAACCTAGACTTGGAATCAGTGATTTCTTTAAGAATCTCTGGCTCCTTTCAGTGGAAATGGTATATCAGAAACCTAATTTGGGCACTGTAATAAGACAATGATTTTTCAGAATTTTTTCAAACCATTTTATTGGCCATAATTAGTTGAAGGCCTTGATTATCATTGGAAGGCACTTGTTCAAATGATAAAATTTTAATGGTAAAAATCATGTCATGATCACATAGGAAGATGTATATACTTTTGTTTCTTGTGGTAGTGATGCATTTTGTGGTTGAGATACGTTCTTAAAGGTCTTGGATAACTGAAAATGTCTAAAATTCATCACTGGCCCTGAAAAGAATGGACAGGTACTGTGTGAACCAGCTGCAGTGCTGTTTGGCTCTATCAGCTCATGTGGCATGTTAGCTGTGCTGTTAGGATTCTTGATGGATATTTTAAAGTGTGCAGACTTTGCATTTTAAGTTTTTCACATAAGACTTTTTAATATTTCAGTATATTAGTATTTCAGATTTACATAATTCATATGTACAAAAAATGGGTCTATAATATATACAGCTAGAAATGGCCTTAATTAATTCATGTTACATATTAAAAAGAAGGGCTGAACCATAGCCTAAGGCAGCATTTCCCTAAGTGTGTTGGGTTGGAAGGGTTCTGTGGTCAAATGAGTTTGGAAAAACACTCCAAATACTAGGTCTTTCTTCCAATAAATAAGCAAATTTCATTTATAGGCCCTGAGTGAAGAAAGTACTGTTTAACCCAGCATTTCTTTTTTATTTAATGTAATGTAAAAATCACTTTTGGAAACGTTGTTGGTTAAGCTCATTCTTTTGTTGCTTGCTACTAACCTGCAGGTTCTATAAGAGGTCTGAATTACTGAGAAATGTATTTAAATTGAGTGCACCCTGGCACAGACCCAGTTCTGAGTTGTTCATTATGTGACTGTGTTGAGTCATCATTTCAGTGTTGCAAGTGCTCCCTTTTAGGAAATATGAAACCTTATCACTGCCAGATCTGGAGTTTATAATAGTAAGAAATACATGATAAGGTTTTAATTTTTTACTATAATTAAGGATGAAACCTTTTATATATAAAAATGCATATAAACATCTCTTTTATAATTCATTCATATGTAATTAGACCCTGTTGATAATTGTGTCTTGCCATTTCCAATTCCGTGTTTACGGTTGAAATTGATAAAACTGCTTAAAAATTGTAATATCTTCAACATACTGGTTTCTTTGTAGCATCCAGCTAGAATTTAGTTAGAAATCACCTAGCATTTATCTAGCATAGATCAAATTCCAAAATTACTTAATACCCCTTTTCTGTATATTTATCTTCAGTTTAGTTAAACTTGTCAGTTAAGAAATTAGGGCATTATAGAATAGTCTTTTGTCTAGATAAAGTTTGTTAGTTTCTTGCAGATAAATTGATAAAATGTTGGTTTTTTTAGTTTATAGTATGATTGCTGTATCGTGAATTACTTGAGATCCTTTGATCTTTACTCTTTTTGTTTTTTGTCTTAGTATGTTTTAAGAAGTATGTTAATTGAAATAAAATTCAGTTTAGTTTCTGACAACTTCAGGTTTAATATACAAAAAACTCTCTCAGGATGGTATATTTAAAGAGGCCATTAGAATTTATGATCTTTAGTAGTCACAACTTAGAATAATTTAGTATCCAGAGTAGATTGAGAGTAGCAGTCATAGTTGTTGATGCTTTCTTCTCAAAGTTGGTGTAGTGAGCAGGTCTTGTACTTTGCAGTGGTGTTATGTTCAGCACCTCAGCCCACTCTGAAACCCCTGCCTGTAGCTCCTTGCCTACCATAATGTATCCTGCTTGCTCCCGCCCCGCTGCCCCCCATCCCACCCCTTCCAACAAGTAGATAGGCATTGAATTTAAATAGAATATGTAAGTATACCTGTTTGAAGGTCTGGATCTATTTAGGTATGCTCTTAATTATTGGGCATTTGCATGTTTTAAAAACAGTGGGAACGGGTATGTTATTTTATTGGTGTCATGAGTTTTTTCAGGACCTTGATAATACCCTGTATATAAAAAAAAAAATTGAAGTTTTGTGGTCAATCTTGTAGTTTAAGAAAGTTGACAGCTTTAGTAGTATAGTGGTTGAGTCCATGTTTTTATTGATATTTTTATAGTTTAAAGAAGACATTTTTTGTGACAAAACAATTCTAATTTATTTGCCCCACCATTAGAATGTGGGCTTTTTTGGGGGGAAATAGCTGTCTAATTTGGATGATAGATATAGAGCGACCCAAGAATCCAGGGACCCTTCTGTTTTAGAATAAAAGGAGGAACTATTAATAATTATTCATAGATAACAGATATTAACTAATACTGCTGTTAAACACAATAAAATGTGTGGTCTCCCTAGGCCTAGGGAATAGCAGGTCTTTGAGTGGATATACTTCAGCAAATTATGGATATGTTTCATTAAATTAATGGCCCATAAAGTTCAATTAAATTGTGTTCAGTGCTAATACGGAGAGCCATTCTTTATGGTCCTTGGGTTGTTGGACTTAAAGCATTGACTATTTTATATTTTACCAAGTGGGGTTTTCTAAATTATTAGTTCTTTTTAGTTCCTGTCAACTCTGTATTAAATCTAATGTCCAGTTAGTAGTAGTGTTTTTTTTTTTAGGATTGAATGTATTTATAGTTAACTAATTTATCATGTTTATCACTTATTCAATTCTTTGTGTTCAGTTATACCCCAATTTTTTTTGAGGCTTGCAGCTTTACTTGACATTTTCCAAATTTTAAAAATGTATTGGATTTCATTTATGCCCTACATATAATATCTGTTAATAATATATTTTCTAGGAAAAAATAATTTGTCGTAATAAAGAAAGGCTGTCAAGAACAGCATTTCAGGGATCTTAAGTATAAAGACTTTTTATGAGTAAATACACATTTTCTATTGAGACAAACAGATTGGGGACAGTACATTATTAGTAAGATAGAGTTCTCTTAGTTTTTATATATAATGTATATCAATAAGTGTTACTTCAGAGTCAGTTCTAAACTTTTTTTGTAATATTTTTATCTATATTAGAGGAATTTGAGAAGATTAGGAGAACTATGGAGATAATGGCATATACTAGAATGTTATGTGCATCTGAAATTTGTTCATTGGTCCTAGAAGAGGAGGTGTGTGTATATTTTGGGAGGGGTGTTGTTGAGTACTGGAGAGGTTTACATATCACTAGTTTCTGAACCTCAAGGGGGGGGTCATTTAATTAAAAATTGTTCAGATTATTATCAAAGGTAAGAAAATATGAAAATATGAAGTGCTTGTTTTTCAGATATTGACAAGTATTGATTAATAACAAAAATTTAGCACCACAAAATTAGAAAGTATTCATTTTAAGATAACATGAGGCTAGTATAAATTTAATAAGATTTATACATTTAAGCTTGTGAACATAATGCAAATTGATCATAGCTAATTTTGTTTGGGAAATAATGTAAAAAAAAGTTCAGAAATTTCATACTTTTTGCTTTAACTAACGTAGCTATTATTTATTACTGTTACTTCTTATGTATAACACCTTTTTATAGAATAAAATGGTAATGTTTTAGAGCCTAATGATTTCTGTGTTAGTCATTCCTGATACCATGCAGGGAAAACTCAGAGTTTGGTGTGAATCTGAGAATGTGTTTCCCATACCACCTCAGGGTATAACTCCACCAGGGACTGTTCCGGCTGTCACTTCAATAAGCAACATGAACAACACAGTTGCAACTCCTGCCAGTTATAACATGAAGAATGACCCCAGGGGACTCAATGTGTACAAACAGGAGAAGCAGAAGGTTTGTTTTAGGGAGATAACAGACATAGGAGTCTACTAGTGTTACTGGTTATGTTAATGTAGTTATCTACCACATGGGTGGTATTGTGAGTATGTTATGTGAAGTAAATAGAATTGAAATTTTCAGTTATGTTTAAAATTGCAGAACCACAATTCACTTAAAAATCATGCACACAGACTATTGACTGTCCTAAAACACAACAAAGCAAAACAAATTTAACACTTAAAATCTCATTAGTGGGCAGGACAAATGTAGGTTTGAACATTACTATGAAATTGCTGTAATTATTCCTGTCACTGAAATTTTGGGAGCATACTCTAAAAAGGGAGTTAGGAGCATATCTAAGTATCTAAATAGACTGTCAGGCATAGGAGTCCCATAGGAGCTGGCAAACATTGCTTTCCAGGAAAGTGTGTGTGTGTGTATGATAAGTGAGATTACTATTTTATATTTTATTATCAAATACAAATAAAAGTAACCCCTCTTTAACTGTCATTGTTAGTTATTTACAATGCCCCAGGGTAGGAGAATTTGTGGTATAAAGCCTAAAGATCTTAGGTTATATTTCAATTTATTAATATCTTTGTGTGTGTGTGTGTGTGTCGACTTTTAGGTGGTATAATGGTTGCTGTATGATTCCCTTTTCCATTTCTTGCTTACTGGAAACTTCAGGAACCCCAGTTTGAACAATTTGCTTATACTTTGATTTATCTTTACAGAGACAGTGTATACTAAGGCTTAAAAAAACCTGATGCTTTACATAAATATCTAGTTAGTTATTGATGATCCTAGAGTAACAGAATAAATTGGTTGTTTAGAGTGAAAATAAATCTTCAGTAATCTTATTATTCAAATATTATCAATATTTTTTCCCTGGATAAGGCCTTAATTATGCCCCCAAACAATTTCATGCCATAGCTCTTGGCTTTAACCTTTATATATTTATACCCCTTACTCATAATAGTCACAAGAATGTAGTCCCATATTTACATCCTTTTGCTTCTCTTTCTTAAGACTTCATTGCAAAAATCTACTTTGCCTTGTATTTTACCTTTCCCTAGTTCTAATTGCTTGCTCTTTGTCTAATTACCCCCAATAAGAATTAGTTAGAATATTGGAATTAAAATTCTGAAGGATATTAAAAAGGAATACAGAAGTAAATTCAACTCAGATGGAGAGGGATTACTGTAGGTAGACTAGTTAATATAAGACAGTAGAGTAAGTGCAAGATAGGGTATATTTTCTTTATTAATAAAATGGCCTTGACCTTATGGTGTATTCTAAATTCTTTAGTTCCTGAAGACTTGCAGCATGTTGTTGAATCCCTTTAGTTTGCTTTTTTCATGGTTCTCAGAACAACCAGTCTCCACTTTCTGCACCAGTCTGAAGCAGCTGTCAAGGAACAAGCTGTTTTCCTGGAGCCAAACCTCACTAATGGAGCTCCTGAATGGAAGTTTATACTTAAAGTCACAGCAGCCTTAATGTTGCTCATCAGGCCCTTCAGGTTGTTACTACATGAATGACTTACTTCCTCCACTTCCCTTAACCCACAACTAAGTTAGGGATATATGATTATACTTTAAATATGCATACATAAATTAGATATCTTTGCATCTTCTATGTATGTTGGCTGGTTTGTAGGGGGCCTAAATAGTACATGATATAATTATACTCCATATAACTTGTTCCATGACTTAATTTAGCTCACTTTTGAAATGTGTTTAAGCTTCACTTTATCTTTTTGCATTCCTAGTCTTGTGTTTATGCTCCACAAATTGGTTAAGACATTTTCTTGCCTTTTGGTTATAAAAGTGATATGAAAAGCCCTGGCTGGCATAGCTCAGTGGATTGAGTGTGGGCTGCGAACCAAAGCATCGCAGGTTTGATTCCCAGTCAGGGCACATGCCTGGGTTGCAGGCCACCACCCCCAGCAACCACACATTGATGTTTCTCTCTCTCTCTCTCTCTCTCTCTTTCTCTCTCCCTTCCCTCTCTAAAAATAAATAAATAAAACTCTTTTAAAAAAAGTGATATGAACACATTAAGGAAAATGTCAATAAAAAAAATCTAATTCTGCCACTGTAAGAAGATATTCATTAACATGTTAAATCCCAAAGAGTGGAAATCTACCCATCAAATGTCTAACAAGAATGAAATGCTTTAAGTAACTTTAGTAAAGCATGGAATACAGTATCTAATGGCATATTGTGTCATTTAAAATGAAAATAAAAAGATATGCATATAATTGAAGAAAGATTAAAAGGTACATGTATGTGGAGTTTACAAAATGGGCTTATGAAAAAAATATTGGAAGATAACAAATAATGTGTTGGATTGATGAAATAATGGGAGATAAATTCCTCATAATTCTAAATTTTCTGGAATTTCAAGAGTTTATTTAAAAATAAAAATCCAATTGTGAAGAGTTTGATAATTCCTCATTTTATTTTTTTCTCTTGTTGGTCTCATATATTTCCTTCTAATTTTTTAGTCAACTTTTTGGTATGAGCATATTTTTTTTCCCCAATTCTTAACCAAAACCTAAAGATTCGTCAGTTGCCGTATTGTTGACTATTGCCTTCTTTTTTACAGAGGAAGGCAACATGGCACCCTCATTTTCAGAAGTTGGACTTGTTCTAGGTTGGAATTTGAACACACTTGAAAAATCATTTTGAAATATAGTTACTATTAAGTATTAAGGGAAAGAATATTGGTGGAAAGCAAAATGTATTAGAAACTGATTTTTAATAATGGAGATGGGGGGATGGGTTGCGGTTAGGGAAGGGAAGGATAGGGTAAAGAATAAGAAAGCAAGAGAAAAACTCAGATAAGAAAATTGAAGTAGCCATTTTTCAAAGATTTTATTTATTTATTTTTAGAGGAAGGGAGAGATCAAGAGAGACATTGTGTGGTTGTCTCTCACGGGCCCCCTACTAGGAACCTGGCCCGAAACCCAGGCATGTGTCCTTACTGGGAATTGAATCAGTGACCCTTTGATTCTCAGCATGGCGCTCAATCCCCTGAGCCACTCCAGCCAGGGCTGAAGTAGCCTTCTTAAAACCTTTCACAACTCTGAAGCTCCTAAAGAAAATTAGAAAAATCCAGGTCAAATACATTAGTATCTCATCATAACATTGATTTTTAGATGCATTTAGGCATAATAAAATAAAATCACCTCCCTTTCATAAGAAAATACTGACTTTGAACAAACAATTTATTTACTCTTTAATATAAATTCAGGAGGTGGGATGATGTGATTGGTATATAATCTGTTTAAAATATCATCACTGAGTACTGTGAAATGCCATAAAGTTGATTTGGAAATATTTGTGTTAGAAGTTTACATCTGAATAAAGCAGTTCATATCTTTTTATCTAAAATTAAATTTTTAGCAAGTAAAAACTTAATTAAAAAGATGAATTGTTGCACTAATACTGTTACGTTGTACGTGATGGGGTAAATGATGTTAGGACTGAAGGATATGGAGGCGCTTTAGATCAGGGCTCAGAAGTACTTAAGTGTACTGCCTTAGGTATTTATCTTATGCCTTTGCCACTAGTTTTAAATGGGTGAATGTTGGTGAGAATTAAGATTTTGGGGGCTCATAGATACTTTGATTCCACATTGAATTTCATAAATTAAATCAAATGGTGGTAATTTGAAGGGATCATTTGCGTTTGAAATTGAGATCATGGAAATAACCCCTTCCATTCCCTTCTCTCTTTTTTTTGGTTTATGTTCATTATTTCCCTTTCAAGGTTTATATCCTTTAGTTATTTTTTTCCCCAGTAATAGAAGTTAGGTTTTCTTTTAAATGTTTTTCTTAGATAGTCTAATTTTATTGGAATGATTACAATAATATCCCCCCTACCCTCCCAGAACCTCATCTGAATTGCAGAATCAGAGCACTGAAAATGACCTTCGTATTTGGATTTTGGTTGTCGTCAGTTATTCAGCATACTTTCATTAAATAACTACTGTTCGTCAAAGTGCTGGGTTAAGGGGTCAGTACAAAGAGAAATGACTCTTGCTCTCCCAGCCTCTGAAGTATTGTAGGAAAGAACATCAAAAATACATTATTATGATATATGATAAGTGCTTTGGTAGAGGTAAGTGCAAAGGGTTATGGGAGTAGAGGAGGGAGTGGGCTTGTTTGCTTTATCTAACTACTGACATTTACTGATTTAGTCCCTCTAAAATTGTTCACAGGTGACTGTAACATTCACTATAAAAAAATTCTTATTGAAATTGAAAATTGTCAAACCTCTTAAATAATTATTTTGAAAAGAAGGATGTGGAGTTTAAATTTTTTCTTGTTTAAAACCTGTAAGGAGATTTAGTCAGTTAAAAAATTTCCTGTCTTTGTAACACAGAATGATATGGAACCTAGCAAAGCTGTTCCACTGAATGCATCTAAACAAGACGGACCCATGCCAAAACCACATAGTGTTTCACTTAATGACACTGAAACAAGGAAACTCATGGAAGAGTGTAAAAGACTTCAGGGAGAAATAATGAAGCTGTCAGAAGAAAATCGACACCTGAGAGTAAGTTGTATTTTGAAAATAAGTTGATTTAAATGAAGGTATAGGACATGTGACCATTGTTAGGCAATTTTATCTATCAGTTTTCAGGCAATTCTTTCTCCTTTTCTTCAGTTTGATTATGTCCTGTCCTTTTCTCTGTACTCCCAGCCTCTTGAAACAGTTTTACCATGGCTTCTCATTGCCTGCAAGTTCTTTTTCTAGGCATTGCTTGCTCGAACTTATTTGAACCCTTCACATTCTGTGCCCTAGTCATATGAACTGCCTAGAATGGTGCTGCTCATAGAGTAGCCAGCCACTAGTCACCTGGGGCTGTTGAGCACTTGAAATGAGGTTATAGTCATTAATTTGTGTAGAGTGCTGAAAATGACACATTGACCTCTTGTTTCATTGCGAGAAATGGGTGCCAAGTGGGAAGCAAGCGCTAAGTCCTGAAACATTTTTTTCTTGTCAAAATGCGAAGAGTACAGGGTTTGACGAGTTCTGAAAGTGATGATTTCTGAGATATGACTGTAGTTTGGATTGAGATGTGCTGTGAATGTAAAATATACACTGATTTCTTAGACTTAGTACCAAAAAAAAGGTGAAATATATATTTTTTGTATTATTACATATTAAAGTAATATTTTGGTTATGTGGGATTGAATACATTATTAAGGTTAATTTTGTCAGTTTCTTTTCACTTTTTTAATTTGCCATTAGAAAATTTAAAATTACATATGTGGCTCACATTTGTGAAGTTCATACTATATTTGTATTGGACAGTGTTGGGCTATAGTTCCCTGAAGAAGCGTCTCTGTTTTTATCACCTGCCCCCCCTTTTGCTTTGGCTTAAGTTCTTCCCTCTGACTGGAATGCCTTTGAATTCTTGTCCCTACCCTCGCAACACATACATAAATGCACTTTTGTTTCTTGGTACTTGTTTACTGTAATCTTTTCAGTATAACCTTTTGTAGGGTGCTCTCTCTCCAAAAAGAAAAGAAAAACTCTTTAGGTATGCTGTCTCCTTTGTTTCCACCACGTCTCTTACTTGTTGGATGTGTTTCTCCCTCTAGTGGACAGTACTTTCCTGGAGGCAAGGACTGTGTGCAGTCATTTTTGCATTCATGGACATGTATCATAGTCATTAGTGTGTATTCAAATGAATAAATGAATGGACTGGTGAATTGAGTAATTAGAATATGTATGAAGGTTATTAATTAGCCTTTGACAAGTAACTATTTCAAGATCTGAGTACTTTTAAAATTTTTTTAAGGCTTTGTTTTAGGTTATTTTATTAAAGTATTGATAGATGATACAAAAATGAGCTAAGTTATGGAACTTAATCTACATTTTGTTACTCTGTCTGTTAAGTGTACATAAGAACCACCCTGAATCAAAAGCACTATATTTTGAATTGATCAGTGCTGAAATAATTTTTCTGGTTACTTTCATATTCCTTAGCACCCCCCAGGGACCCTCTTCCTCCAGCACCTGTCTGAATAGTGGAAAAATTATCTCCATTTCATACTCCACATCGTGCAGTTTTGTTAATTTATCTTCTAGGACTTGCAGAAGTTGTGTTCTTTGTTGAAAGATGTGTTTCCTTAGTATACTCAGTGTATTTGTTCCAAAAACCACTGTTCATCTCTTGGCAGAGAGGGGAGAAGTGGAAATGATAGGAGTGGTTGGTACAGGCAGGGCAGGGCTGGAAAATAGGAAGAGTGAACCGGGAGATAGGTGAAATTAACCCCTTTGTCTCCATGGGGTTAATTTCTGGTTGTAACTCTTTATAGGCTAGTGTTCTCTAGGAGATGTTATTTGAAAAAACATTCTGCTGTTTAAAAGATAAAAGACCATTGGCTTATAGAATCTATTTCAGGCTTTTTAATATTTTATACATAAGACCCATCATATTTTGTTGCCATATTAACTTTCTTGAGCATGTCTGATCACTAACCTTTTATATTCCTCTGCCCCTGTGGTTCTTAATCCAGACCATATCCTAATCTCTCAGAGAGCCATTTAAAAATGTACCTGGCTAGGTCCTGCCCAGACCTAATGAATCAGAATCACTAGGACCATATTTTAAAGTTCTCGCTGGGATTGAGAATCGTTGCTCTCACCACACAGGATTAATTAGCATAAGACCAAAAAACCCCACAAACCCTCAGAAAATCTAGTAATGCAAATAAAACAGTGTTATGTCCAGTAGACTCTTATATTTGATACACAAGAGTCAGTATGAGAATATAAAAATTAGCTTGTAGTAAGGAGATAAAAATGTGCCTTGCCATTCATCTGGTTGAGATGATGGACACAAACAGATAAAGCCAAATGCCTAAGTAACAAGTACAGATACTGGTATTTTCCCTAGGGTCATACTGCTGCTTATAAAGTGTCATAACAACCTCCTATCTTAGTGACTACTTGTAAGCGATTTTTCTACCTCGCTTAGATCACCCGGCTGTCTGACTAACTATAGCGATTTTCAAACCTCGCTTAAAACCTGGCTGTCTGTGGACACGCAAAAACCCAATATAGAAATAACCATGCACAGAAACAGTTTTCTGAGTGGAAGTCAAGAGACGGAGTGCTCACTCTCCAATTCTTTGAGCTGCTCCGGGCTAACCCTCCTTTGGGGAAAAGCCTCATCCTTTGTCTCCATGGGTTTTTATTAAGAAAGTCTGGCAGAAGGGATCAAAGGGGACACGTATCTTACAAAGATGTTACAGAGTTTCTGTTGTGATTCCAGGCAGAGATTGGAGTTTTATCATATGAAAAGACTACAGGTTTTAAAGGTTTCCTTACTGTGCCTTCAAATTCTAAGTTAATAACATCCTCCATCAAACAGATCTCACAGGAACTTGCATATTCTTTGTCTCAGGCCTGATTACCCCTGGGGTCCAGTCTCAGCTGACCCCTTTGGCTATTTGCTAAGCGCTGGAGACTCTGGCTGCAAGGAGACTTGGATTTCTCACATCTGAGTACAAAGACTCAGGCTAAGAGGGGGCAGGGGTAGATGCCGATCACCCCTTCCTTTCCACAGCCCCTTCAGTTATTTCCACAGTCTCGTGTGACTTATTTCACAGAGGCCTTTACGAGATCAGCCCATCTTAGGTCCATTTTCTATCCTAGAGAATTGTTACCCGTCATTGGAAACTGATCTAGCATTAAAGGCCAGGGGAACAAGTTTTGTCTCCTTAGTGGCTCCTGATCCGGAGGTTTCTCACTCAGCCTGTCACAGGGGGTCACAGCTTTTTGACACTGGGCAGGGTGGCCCTCAACAACTACTACTTTTCTTACTGAGAAACATTGTCCCCTAAAATCATAGACTGTCAGAAACTTTGCTGTGTGAAACCATCATATCAGTAAGAATGAAGCAACCCACTCTTGTCTGGAGCATCAAAGTCAGCTTGGTGTAGAAAAGCAGCCTCCCTGTTGAGTCTAGGTACAGAGCTTTGGATGGGTGTGTTGATGTGTATAACACTCCACATCTGTTGTAATTTGAACTTGCCAAAGAAACAGTATTCAGTGTTTACAGTTCAGATCCAGTGCTGACCCTTTTACACACAGCTTTCCTGCTTTACTTTGAGCATATCAAAAAACTACATTATTTAAATTTCACCCTGAACTTCCCCTTTCTTTAAATCCTATAAAGTTCTACCTTTGGTGAGTTACCTGTGTCTCTGCTGTGCCTGGTGCCCTGGTTGCAGGGAGTAAGTGAACCTGTCAGGCTGTAGGTCTGTTTCTGGTAGTCTTTGGCTAATTGGGTTAGGGTAGGTGTAAAAAAAAAACAAAACTATGGGCCACCTTGGAAATACATACATGCACAGAACTCTTTAGTTGTATTAATTTTAATAATGGAATTGTTACATCTATTTAAATACAGCCATAGGTGATTTTTCAGATTTTTAGGAGTATATTTCTGAGCTCTAGTTTCTAAAATTTGCATTATTGTGGCATAATTTACACTGTTAAGTCACTCATTGTAAGGGTACAATTTAATGATTTTTAGTAAATTTACAGAATTGTGCAGCCATCACTAGAATCCAGTTTTAGAATGTTTGCATTGTCCTAAAAAGTTTTCTTATTCCAGTTAGCAGTGAATCCTGTTCACACCCCCAGTCACTGCATACTGATCTGTTTTCTTTCTGTTGATTTTTAGCTTGGTAGTCTTATATGCATATTTGTTTTTAAAACTTTTTTTGTGCATATTATTTTTTCTAGGATGAAGGCCTAAGGCTCAGAAAGGTAGCACACTCGGATAAACCTGGATCAACCTCAACTGCATCCTTCAGAGATAATGTCACCAGTCCTCTTCCTTCACTTCTTGTTGTAATTGCAGCCATTTTCATTGGATTCTTTCTAGGGAAATTCATCTTGTAGAGTGAAGCATGCAGAGTGCTATTTCTTTTATTTTCTCTTGACCAGAAAAAGATGTGTTTACCTACCATTTCATTGGTAGTATGGCCCACGGTGACCATTTTTGTGTGTGTGTACAGCGTCATATAGGCTTTGCCTTTAATGATCTCTTACGGTTAGAAAACAGAATAAAAACAAACTGTTTGGCTACTGGACAAATTGTATATTACCAGATCATCACTAGCAGATGTCAGTTGCACATTCAGTCCTTTATGAAATTCATAAATAAAGAGTTGTTCTTTCTTTGTTGTTTTAATAAGAGTTCAAGAATTGTTCAGAGTCTTGTAAATGTTATTTTAATAATCCCTTAAAATTTTATCTGTTGCTGTTACCTCTTGAAATGATTTATTTAGATTGCTAATCCCACTCATTCAGGAAATGCCAAGAGGTATTCTGTGGGGAAATGGTGCCTCTTACAGTGTAAATTTTCTCCTTTACCTTTGCTAATATGGCAGAACTTTTCTTATCCCTTGTGAGGCAGTTGTTGACTGAGTTTTTCATCCTTACAATTCTGTCCCATGGTATTTAACATTAAAACAAATAAAACTGTTAACAGATTCTTGCTCAATAGCTTGTGTCTGTCGTGTCATTAGACGGGGATAACAGAAAGTCCACTCCATGATAATTTGAAACTTATAATGCATAATTTTATTTCACATTGAAACCCTTTCAGATTTACAGTATTTGTAAGTAAAAGTCCTCATTCTGTTAATGAAAGGAACTGATCAGTTTCACTCTACTTTTCATATTTTGAAAGATAATCAGTTTGTCTTCAAGATAATATAAAATAAGCAAATACGATGAGAATAAAAGTGCTGTAATTTTTGTCAGTTTATGTGTATGCCTTGTGGCTGTATTGCGTTTACCCCATTCTAAACAGGTCCTTTTAGTATTGTCCCAAGAAAGATTCATTCTTCTTGGTTGTTCTAGTCAAGTGCTTTTTAATGAGCTTATTAATAATTCCTTTTATAATATTTCATAATAATAGTTAAAAGTAGGTATTTTTCTTGCCCAATTTGACACTGAAAGTACATTCCCATTCTGGAAATTTCTTATCACTGAGCAAGCTTTGGGAATCTTTGTGAGAATATTCCTTGCAATTAATTCTGTTAACCACGCGAAACACATTTTCAGTGTAAATGTGCATTATAGGGTTTGAATTTATTTCATGTGTATCAGCATAGAAAATTTTGCAACCACAGAAAATACGTTTTGGTTTCTTTTTTTGTTTTTACTGAGTACCAGTGAATTTTGATCCTGAAAATAGGTGTTGATTTTGTAAAAGATACACTTCTATCTGAAAGGGAAATTGGACTTTGGGACTTGATGTGGATCAGTGAAGTATGTTAGGCCCAGGTCTGTGTATACATTTTATAAATGAATGAAATGCTCTAAGTGTTTCGTTTGCCTTTTCATTTTAAGTATATTTTTATTTGTCTGATCACATTTATTGTGTCATTGGCTCTATATGGTATTTTCTACAAAACTTCTTGCTATTGTGCAAAAGTTACTAAAAACAAGCACAAGTAACACCTATCCATTACTAGCATGCTACTTCAGGTAATGTTTCCATTGCTGCTGTATGAATTACAGTCATTGTAAAATTTCCTTCCCTTTCTGATAACTAACTGGAAAAGCATGCTAGAAAAAGTCGTGCATTTTTACCCCATAAATGCAGAATCAGTAATTCCTTGGCTTAAAGATCTGTATAATCTACGTTATTGGTGATAAATATCAAGCTTGATATTTTATGGCTGTCATTTTTTTAAACATTTAAGTTCTCAAAAATTTACCAAAATCCCATTTCATGGGAATGCTCCTTAGATTTCATTTTGTTCAACCCCTTTGTTTAAAGTTAAGGAAACTAAGGCCTTTATGAGAGAGAGTTAAAGAGAACTTTCCTTGCATCTCATAGGTAGGTGAGGCAGGGCTAGACCTAGTAATCTGCTATCCTGACTTTGGTGTGTTTTCTGGTCCCTTTCTAGGAAAAAAAAATTGTATTAATTTAGTTCATGACTTGAAATAATGAACCTAAGATGCCATTTAATAAGAGTATGTGGTTTTCTATCATAGACTTGTATTATAGGCCACTACTGTTGAATAGTCTCATGTATATGTTTTCTTTTAGTGTTTAGGCTAGAAATGCTCCCATCCCCTAACATTGGTAATAAACACTATGAAATACAGTGTATTTTTAGATAGGCATTTTGCAAAATGCATTATGCAATGGCTGGATTTTAGATAGAGTAATAGT
Source organism: Tonatia bakeri (assembly GCA_004024845.1). Classification (NCBI taxonomy): domain Eukaryota; kingdom Metazoa; phylum Chordata; class Mammalia; order Chiroptera; family Phyllostomidae; genus Tonatia; species Tonatia bakeri. The sequence goes on along the minus strand of PVIA01006121.1, from coordinate 86,713 downwards.
CTGGGTAGCACCTGCAAAGAAAAGGGTGTGCGGGCTTAACTGCTTTACATATCAGGAGATGCTCTAATTGTATAGGAGACTTTTAATTTGTTCTTTTTAATGAGTGTATGAAGTGTGATCAGATTATTTTATTACCAGTGGTTACTTTAAGAGCTAAACTGTATTGACTGATAACATAGATTAAATGGTCTTCATTCCTTACATGTTTAGAAAATTTTGTCTGCCTGCTTACTTTTGTATGTAAGCATGAGGGGAATACACTGTTGCTAATACTGAAATCACAGTCCAGTAACTAAGGCCTTAAGTTCATATGTGATGTTAAATGCACTACCTTCCTTCCTTCTTTCTATAATTAATGTACCTTAACTTTGCCCATTCTTTTACTTACAAGAAACAAATTTAAGAATTGTACTCTTGAGTGTGTTACCTTTTAAAAAATGGCACTTGGAAAAATGTACTTAATTCAGAAATTCTGGTCAAAGAAAAAAAGAATATTTCTCCTTCAAGTATCTTGCTCAGAACTTTTGCTAAAATTGATATTATATGCTGTAGGAATTACTTTTGAATTGTAATCATTCAAAACATGCCACTTCAAAAAGAAGTTTTATCAATATGGTAAAAAAGAAGAGTTCTTGTACAGTATGACCCCCAATTGTGATCTTTTGCCACTTTAAAAGCAATCAAGTAATAGTTCTCTTAGAGCTTTGCTCATTCCTATTCAGTGATTTGGTGTGTGCATAGATTTTTAAAAGTTGACCTTTCTGGGAGTTAGGGAGAGATCAGTGTTTACCGTATGGAAAAACAATAAAAATGAGGTAAATGATCTTTATTTTCTAGCTTTCAAAGGAAATTAAACTGTTGCGTGAATAAATAAACTGATTAAAAATCTGGTGTAGTGTCATTTTCCTTTCCAAAAACAAACCCCCAAAAAAGTAATGTAATTTCAACAGATTATAATGGTTTATATGTTTGTGTTGTGTCAAGTAATACTAGTCAGTCATTAACTGGGACTTGAGTTCTGATGGCAGGTAAGTCTTTTGCTTAACGACCTAGAAATTAAATGCTTTTTTCGTGGGAAATTGGGATCAGCTAGTTTTTTGGCTCCTCGTTTGATAGCACACAATGTTGGTAGAAGCCATGCTTCTGGGGAGTGCAGTGCAGGAACATAGGCCTCTTGTCAATGCCCAGCCTGTTAGGGATCAATGCAAAGAAGTTTGAACATTCATCCTTAAAGAGAGAAAATTTTATCTTCCTACATTTCTGATTATAGAAATAATGTTTGCATTTTAGAGAATTTGGAGAATACATTTAAAAAAATAATGTCAAATCCTGACATCCAGCAGTATCAGTTTCTATGGACATTTATTTCCTTACGATGCTTTTAAAGCATCGTAATAAATTACAACTTTGTGTCCTGTTTGTTTCACTTAATCACTTCTCTGGTTTATTGAAAACCAAGCATAAGTGACTGCAAAATACTTGGCTTTATTTTTATGACCACTTCACTATAAAATTATGGACATTTTATTTATAATATAAAGCTTGATTGGCCAGATAAGTCTATATCTAGTTGTGCATACCCACATTTTTTTTGTTTTAAAACTGTTTCTTATTTTTTAGTTGTTCTTGTATATAACACCCATCTTGAAAGGTGTAGGGAACTATTAAGATAACTACTGGTATTCAAATGTAGCATTACATGAACTCATGTAATGAGCTGAAGTGATTCTTAAACAGTACCTGTATTGATGACAGTTCATCTGGAATGGAGATCTGGCATGGTCATTCAGTTTTAAGTTCCACCCATTTTAATCTGCAGCCATACAACTGCATTTGTGGGCTTTTAAATGTCAAAGCCGGATACAAAATAGGTTTAAGCAAGGCAAGTCCTCCAGTATAGGGAAGCAGTATTTTCTGAATTCCTTGTATATTAATTTTTACAAATAAGTTGCAGGAGTCACCTTTAGTTATTGCTTAATGCAAGTGCCATCTTTGTAAAGTTAGGGTTGTTAGAACACTGGCAGGTTTTTAACCTGTGAAGTTTATAGTGTAAACAAAGCTGAGCTGTTTGTATGAAAATAAATGATTTGAGAAATTTTATGGGATTCAACTTTACCACTTGGCTAACACTCAAAGTGACTATCTTCATCCACCTGAGAAGTTTATTTTACCCATTATGTATTTCTCAAAGTATTAGATGGACTTAAAGATGCTTATTAACTCTGTGCTAGTATAGGTTTGTCAACTCAGTCTTTTGGATTGTATGAAATAGGTACTGTTTTTTATCTCCATTGTATGGGGTGCAAGTTGGCAGACAGCTTTAGAGAGGTTAAACATGCTCAGATTTACACAGCTTTATGTAACTGGATGGGAGTTAAAGTTGGATCCCGGTGGTCTGATCCTGGAGCCCATGCTCTTAACCATTGTAACCTGCCTTGCAAAGGAAATGCCTTGTACCAATTCAAACACTGAGTCCAAAAAAACTGGTAGGTGGTTTTGTAAAGCTTTTGAATTCATTTTAAAGGCAGTACTTACTGGTATTTCTTTGTGAAAACTTTTGGTCTTAAATTTTCAGGTTTTTTCTTGCCATTATCTCTTAAAGAAGTGAAAAGAAATAAAATGCCCATCAGCAATTACAGCTCTTGAACAAAATCGACGTAAACATTAGTAAGCAAATTTATTAGTGTATTATATGAAGGAGGTCCCAGAAGTGGTTTGTGTACACCTAAAGATGGGAATTTTGATAATTTATGGTCAAAATTCTCGATACTGTTACGGTTGTACAAAGAACAAAGGATGTCAAATAATATACTTAGGAACCTTGAAGGAAAAAAATTTTTAGAAGTTACACCTACGCTCTAAAGAAAATGTGACGATGGTTGAAATTTTAAGTACTGTTACACATTACTGAGCAATAGGAATTCCTAATTTAGTTCATTCTTTATCTCAAGAAGTAGAGGTTTGTGAGGAATTACATAAAGAGTTTTAACATAGTGTTGGAAGGCAAACTTGCTTTTTCTTTGTGTGTTCTTTTAATCCAAAGTATAAGTCCTTAAATGTATAGTATGTAGATAAATATGTGAGGATGTGTGCCAAGCTACTTTGAATTAAATTCATATGAATATGTCACTTTAAAAATTCAACTGAAGCTAAACTGTTGAGGCTCAAAGTTTTGCTGCAAAGTATTCCTTAGGATGCTTTTCTGTACTTACCATCAGGTTTTATGAAATTGAAGTAAAATTCAGATTTTCTTTGAAAAGTTTAGAGATTGTGTTTAATTTATTAAAGAAGAATTCTCTCCCTGAGGGAAAAATTCTCTTGCACTTTGAAACCCACCACTCTCTTCCCCATTGAATTTGTTGACTGGGTGATTTACTCACATGTGTTTTAAGAAGTCATGGTTTCTACCAAGGTCCTACATTGTGCGATGAGGAAATGCCTTAATAGGAATCTTAGTTTTTAATTGGATAAAGTGGTTCCTTTGTAAGATAAGTGTTGGGTGGAATGAGAATTTCAGGGGCACAAGTATATTGAACGTGTGCTGAAAGCTTTTCAGCATGACCTTTAAAGTGCGAAAAATTTGTTTATCCTTAAAATATTTGTATCAATATGCAACATGAGGGGAACAGCTACCTCTACGGAGTATTTAACGAGGAACATCTGTGCATTTGGTTGTGGTAGTAAATGGTATAAGTGTTCCCAACAAATAGTGTTTAAGCTACTTAAATATGTAAACATTCTTTCCACCCAATAATGCTTAAATATCCTAACTCCAAAAAACTGCACTGCACATCTTGATAGAAACTGAGGTTGTATGTTTAAATGTTCGACATGCCTCGATTGTGTGAGATGAGATGGACTGTAGTGCTCACAAAATGGCATTTTCGTCTTATTTTATTGTGAAGTTTTCTCGTTTTATTTTTCTATATTTGCTTTGGATATTTTGGTATCTTTTAAGAAGCATTCACCAAAGATAATGATAACTAAAGTCCCCTTAATTCCCTTCCACAATCACATTTTCCTTTGTGAAACTGCAACATGAAACTTAGGCATACCATTCTTGTTCTGCGTTTTACTACACGTGTATGAAATAGTATATAGTGAATTGTGCATGTTTTAAAATGTCCTTTACACAGAATTTTATTTCCGTAGCTCTACCTTCATCTAAAATTCTATTTTGGAAGCCCCCATACTTCCAGGTATATCCTTTGGGGTGTCTTCATCTTTGTGTCGTGAACTAATAGACCATTTTCTCCTCTGCTTTACCAGCTTGAACCCACTGTAGTAGTGATGTTTTCAGATGCTGCCAGCTAGAGTTGAAATGACACCAGGACCTACAAGGGCCCTTGCCACTGCTGCTGAAGCCGAATCTGGTTGTCGTTTGTTCTAAGACTGGGATATGAAGGCTGCTGGCTGAAGGATAATTGGTCTGACAAATACTCCTAAAAACCACCTGCTATGTGTGACTGTATATGTGTGTGTATACATATGCACACAATACTTTTAGAAATAAAAGAAGTCTAAGAGAAGAGACAAGGTGTGTAAGTATACTTGAGATCATGTTAGTGTGCATCCTTTGTGTTTCTGCATGTGCTGCGGACGAAGTGTGGGTGTGAAGGTCATTTTTCTTGAATGTTTTGAAGATGTAGAAATGTCACAAAAATTTGGAGTTCCTACTTTTGAAAAGTTCAAGATTTGGAACATGAGACTTGCACTCTTACAGGCAACAGAAAATACTTGGTTTTACCTACAATTCTCATCAATTCTTGTTTTAGCCTTCTTAGTTACCTGCATATTCCCTATATTCATTTGAATTTGTCACCCTGGTTTAGATACTCATCACATGTTACTAATATTGAGTACTTGTCCTGTACTGGACACTAGTGCAAATGCAGGTGGAGTAAGATTATACCAGATTGGAATTTTGATTATGGGCAGTGGAATCTAAGGGACTCTTATAGGTGACAAAAAACCCCACAAAACTAAAGACACCTATACCTAGTCAACAGAATGAGCCCAGAATGCCCAAAAATGGTCAATTGAAACAGGCATCAAGTTTGAGGAGCACTAAAAGCTGCATTTACAGATTACCTGTTATATATCATGACATTTACATATATAGACACATTTATATATATCAGAACAACCTTTACAACTTTTCAATGAGAAGGTGAACTTGGAGAAATAAATTTGCCCAGGCTTACTGTGGTAGAGCCAAGTCTTGCTCCCAAGCTTGGGTTGTTCACACCATGCTATGCTGCCTTTGAGGGAAAAAGGGGAGTGATAACTGAAATGACTTAAGTGGTCATTTCATTAACAATGAGAGCTTTGGAGTCAGTCACTCTGAGCACTGAGAGTTTAAATTGTTTCTGCTTTTCAAAATTTTGGTGTTAAGAATAATATATTGAGCCCTGGCTGGGTGGCAGAGTTGGTTGGAGCATTGCCCCCTACACCCAAAAATTGGTTTAATTTCCCGTCCGGGCACATAGGCTGCTGGTTCAGTCTCTGGTCAGGGTGCATGTGGGAGGCAACCAATTGATGTTTCTCCATTCTTTAAAATCTATAAATACTTTTAAAATACTGAAAAAATAGTATATCTAAAACTTACTACATATAACACTGGCTAGAAGTTGGGGTGGAGCTGCAATATGGCTCCAGATTTTAAGGTATTTTGAAATTCAGGCTCTTTATAGCTGGACTTGAAACAAGTTAACTTAGAGTAATAGCTATATAGAGAGTATTTAACATCAGTTTCAAATATTAAGCACGGGTCGCCTAGGAAGGAAGCATATCAAGTGGTTATGAGCCTGGGGTCTGGAGTGACACTAGGTGGTAATTTTGCTTCAATCACTCTATTAGGACCTTGGGGCATTTTATTTCACTGCACTCCAGCTTTCTCTTCCAAGACCATGCCTACTTCACTGGTTTGAAGAGGATTGAAGAATTCAGCACCTAGAGCAGAGGTTGGCTTACAGCAGGTGCTCTGCAAATGTTGGTAATTACTGTTTATGAACAAGTGAGGTGGAAAATGGGGCAGTTGTCTGATGAATGGGGTTAAAAAATAAGATATCTAGGCAGTTTGCAGCTGAAGGCATAATCTGACTGCAAAAATAGAGCCTGTAGAGAGGTAGCAGGATGTATATACAGTGTGAGTTTTGGAGGTAGATGAACTTGGATTTGGGTCCCAGCTCTGCCCTTGACAAGTTGTGTGCCCTTGAACAAATGATGGAACCTCTCCAAAGCGCAGCTTCCTCATCAGTGATGCTGATTTTCACACTCCTCTTTTGTAGCCTTATATGGTGGTGGTGAAGACTGTAAGACCTATTTTAAAGAAGCTTGCATAGTTTCTGGTACATAATCACTCAAATTGCAATTTTACTCTGTCCCTTAATCATATTAAAAATATGGCAAGGACTTAAATAGCTGTTCAATGGTAATGGATGATATTGAGTTAGAAAATGTAAAAATACTTTTAAAATTTAAAGAAGGAAGATACTCTTCAAGGTGAGCAGCCTGTGTGAAGTGCGATATGCTTAATTTTTTAAAAAAAATTTCTGAATATGAAGATAATTGATTACAGAGGCTTGGAAATTATAGAAAAAAATCCCAATATTCCACTCCCCAGAGAAACAGCTTATTAACAGCTTACTAAAAACCTAGGTGGGTGCCAAATATGTATAATATTTAGTACAAATACATAATCATATCAAAATCAGCATGTATGTTTTTGTAAACCAAATAAATGGGTTTGAATGCTGACTTTGCCATGCAACCTTGGACAAGCTTGCACAAGTGTTGTGTCTTAGTTTCCTCATCTCTAAAAGGGGATTCCAAAAAAAATGCACTGTTCCCCACCTCATAAGGTTGAGTAAATGAGTTTATATACACAGAGTGCTAACACTGATTGGCTCATGATTGACACCATCTGAGTACTAGCCATCATTGATTTTGATTCTCCCAGTGATATAATTATTACCATTATTTTGAAGAGCTAGGTAAGAAAATAGTCTCCGAAATGCTGAAATGCTATGCGCATTGTTTTGGCTTGTACAGGTAGAATCCTAAGTCTCATGAATCTAACTACTGAGCTGTCTTTATTCATGACATCTCTAGTTGGTTTTCACAAGACCTGTTTGTAAACACAGTGCATTTCTCCAGAATAGATTTGAAAGACACCAGGAGAGTATTTTCTTGAGTCACATAGTAGTTGAGCATCTAGAAGAGAAGATTAGTCACTCGCATCTTCAGTGTGCCTAGGGAAGCACAGACTGCTGCTCTGCCTTCAAGAAACGGAGCAGAGCTTGTTCATTTGCAATCTAGTGATAGTTGTTCAAGTAGCTCTCGCTAGGTAAAACAATTTCATTCTGACAAATCTTTGAACATTTGTGGAATATATTTGGAGCTTTTTAGTGAAAAGTGCTAATCTTCAAATTGGCTCCAGGCATTGTGATAAAAATTTCTCTATATGTGACTTTACAAGTATATTTGCATAGAACTGTGCTAATTTGGGACCTATGTAACTTTTTTCTCTTGTCATTTTGGACTAAGCTTCCTTTCTGCATTAGAACAGGTAGGGGAAACATGTCAAAAGCAATCTAGTCTCTTCCCTTATTTGCTTAGACTCAAAGCTCTTCTAGCTCTAGCAAAGTCAGTCTTCTTACTTTGGGGAAGGTCTTGATTCCATTGATTTTTGTAGGGAAAAGCCAGCAATCTGGAAACTTATAAAAGGTGAAGTAGATATCATCAATAAATAAGCAGAACTACGCCTCTCACAGGTGAGAGTCCTCATGATGGAGTGTGTGGAGTTAGGTAGAGGCTGCCTGCTCATGAATATTTTCCTCACCGGGTTGTAAGACTCGTCCCTCCTGTCATTAGTATTAGGACAGTGAGGGTGGAGAGAAGGGAAAGGTGAGCAACAGGCTTTGCTTATCAAGCAGAAGAACTGAACAAGGAAGGATGGGTATAGATAATCTATTTGCCTTTGCAACCAGGCCTCATTTCCTCTTTTTTTTGTAGTTGAACCCCAATTTCCTTCTGGGGGTCTATATTAGTTTCCTATTGATGCTGTAATAAATTAGCACAAATTTAATATCTAAAACAACACGAATTTATTATAGTTACGGAGAATGTCAGAAGTCCAAAATCACTACAAGGCTCAATTGAGCAGGGCTGCCTTCCTTCTGGAGGCTCCAGGGGAAATCATTTCTTCCCTTTTCCAGCATCTAGAGGCCACCTGTATTCCAGGGCTGGTGGCCCCAGTCAGCAGCTACATCACTCTCCTCTGCTTTCAGCATCACATCTTCCCTCATTATGAGCCTGTCTTCCTCTTCTAATAACCCTGTGGTTACATCGGGCCCTCCTGGGTAATCCAGGGTACTCTCCCCATCTCAAGGCCCTTAACTCAGTCACATCAACAACGTCCTTTTTGTGTAAGGTAACGCATTCACGAGTTTCAAGGATTAGGATGTGACCCTCCTGGGGGGCCGTTATCCTGACCATAGGCCCCATCATTTTCTCCCTCTCAGTCTTCAGGTTGGGCTCTACTTCCAGCACAGGGAAAAGTAGATGACCTGAATCTAAGCTAGTTAGTACATCCTAGTGGTTCAGAGAGAAATGTGACCCAGTCAGAGCCAGAGAGACAAAATTTTACCCCGTAAATGCATCTCATTTCCTTCTGGTTTAGTCTATTTCAGATTAGTTAAGTCTTTCTCATATTAACCTCAAGTTTTAAGTCATTGTTTACTCTCAGCTCAAAGATTCAGATTTCACTGTGCTGCTGGTCCTCAGTCTCAGCAACACTGCATCGTGTGCCTGCTCCAGGATCTCCTCACCCTCCACTTATGTCCACCCGCCACCGCTCCCAGCAGGGCTGCTGGCTCTCAGGTCAGGGCTAATTTCCGAGTCCCCCGTGGGAACTTGTAGATCCTTGTATATCACAGATTGGTGAAGGGAGATGCTTCACCCTTTCTGGCTGTCTTTCTTCCTAAGGGAATACCACACTTTCTTTTTTCATCCCTTGAGGCTGCCACCTCTTGGGAAGGGATAAATTGTGAAGGTCTCTCAAGTCTCTTATGGGGAGCAGGAATTTGGCTTTCTTCATGTAGCTGAAAGGTTTAATCTCTGCTCCTCTCCCCTCTCCAGTTCAGGTGTTTCCAGCTCAGATACCTCTCCTGAATTCCAGACCTATGGTCAACCATCTTGGACATCCATTCAACATGTCAAACTAGATATGTCCTCACTCTCATGCTTGCTTCATCCAAGTCTTCCCCATCGACATCATTCTGGTGGATCGGGCCGCGGACCTTGGAGTGGTCCTTGATTCTTTTCTTTTTCATATGCTACAGCCAATCTTATTAAACACTTCTGTTGGCTCTACCTTCAAAATATCCCCAGAATCCAGTTCCTTTGCACCACCTCCATTGCTACCACCCTGGTCTGAGTCCCCTTCATTTCCCTCTTATTTTCCATAGTCTTTTAGCAGATCTCCCTGACTCCACCCTTGTCCTCCTTCAGTCTGTTCTTAGACCAGGAGTCAGAGTGTACCTGTTAAATCGGATAACCTCTTTTCTATGCTCCAGATACTCTAGCAGGGGTGCCCAACCTGCGGCCCGTGGGCTGCTTGTGGCCCACCCAGGCTGGCTATGAATGCGGCTCAACACAAAAATCGTAAATTTACTTAAAACCTTTTTCTTTGCTCCTCAGTTTTCATTAGTGTTTATGTATTTAAAGATTTTATTTATTTATTTTTAGAGAGAAGGGAAGGGAAGGAAAGAGGTGATACGGACACCGGCAAGCAGTGTCTGTGGCGTTGCAGATGAGATATGAGACAAATTCACATGGGCTACCGAGTCCTGTGGAGGAAAAGGGATCGAGTGGCTACTCTCTCAAGGGGAGAGCATGTTGACCCTTGCCTCGACAAGCTTTTATTGCTTTTCTGGGCAATTACATTGAGAACGGTTCTCGTTTACTGTGCACAGGTTTGCTTTAGGTGGTTACCTTTTACTGAAAACAAAGGAGAGGATGCCGCTAATCACATCACAGAAGGAGATTTGCAAATGCAAAGGGGAAAGGTTGAACTGGTTACACTCGTCCTTGGAAGGTTTAGCATTGATTTTAGGAAGTCACTTTAAAGATATGCAGTAAACATTTGCTGCCTCAATTCAGGGTGAGGGAGTTTTAGCAAAAAGCACAATGCAGGCCTGATTCCCCACGGGAGAACCCATCCATGGTTATGGGTCCTGTGTACCACACCTCGCTTTCCACTGGCCTTTCTGAGTGGGAGCTGGGCCCACGCTGCCCTGAATGGTCTCCTATAGAGAGGGAGAGAAATGTCAATGTGTGGTTGCCCCTCATGTGCCCCCAACTGGTGACCTGTATGTGCCCTGACTGGGAACTGAACCAGTGACCTTTGGTTTGCAGAACTATGCTTAATCCACTGAGTTACACCAGGCAGCACAGTGTTTGTGTATTCAATGTGGTCCAAGGCAACTCTTCTTCCAATGTGGCTCAGAGATGCCAAAAGTTTGGACACTCTTGCAAGCCTTCCTATTTCATTCTGAATAAAAGTTGAGAACTTGTTACAGTGTTCTACAAGGCTCCACAGTCTTCCCCACCCCCACTGACCTCTCTATACTCATTTCCTGCTCCTCCCTTTACTCCTTCTTGCCTGTCTTTGGATATTTTTGAAATACTTCATCATATCCCACTCTCAAAGACTGTACTTGGCTGGTGTTGCCTCTCCAAATGCTCTTCCTTTTGTGTCCATATGGCTTACCCCTCATCTCTCTCCATGAGGCCTTTCAGGGCCTCTACAACTAAACCTGTCCCACCCTCCACTCTCTAATCTCTTCCCATGTCTGTTCCCCCTGCATCTCTCACTTCCATTGAATTTGTGATATACACTATTGTCTGCTCCTCCACCAGCACGAAAATTCCACAAGAGCAGGATTTTATGCGTTGTTCACTGCCTAGAACAATGCTGAATCTTTCTTTGGGGAGAGAGAGAGCGTATACAATCATGCATGCATGTGGTTAACAATATAAAATTCATTCTTACTATGGGTTTTAGTTAAAAGAAAATTCTGACTGATTGCCTCAGTTCAATTCCATCTCTCTCTCTCGTCCTTCTCCTAATCTTCACACAGAGATCTGGAATTCACAACACGTGGTCAACAAACTTACTCTATCTTCACCTTCTAGGGATAGCCCCTGGCCAGAATGTTCTGACAGAAGCTAAGATGTCAAGTGGAGAAGGAACTGCAGAGCCAGGAGGAGGAGCTGGTTTCCTTCCTCATTTTCATGTCTATTCTGAATTAGTATTTCCTCTTCTCTTGCAAAAACTACTGCTCATTTCTAACGCACTTCACCCATAGTTCACTTGCCTCCTTGCTGCACTGCTGCTCTTTGGTCATGAAATTGTTTCTTCCCATTCATGTAACATGGCAGCTCCTGGCTCCCAGACCTCCTTGCCACCTGGGTTTCCTGATGCCCTGTTACTTCAGTGGGTGGGTTAGAAACCCACTAGAAGTTCTTCACTTCCCTTCTTCACTGGCTTTGTCCTCCTCACCCACCTCCTCACCACCTCTGCCACCCACTCTGCCAGTCTCTTCCTGAAGATTGTCACTGCCAGGATAGAAGTAGCTCGGGAATCTTGCCTGCAGATTTACTACTTTGCAGTCATGGCTTTCTATTCTTTCATCTTCATTGCAGAAATATTCCCAACTGCCATAGTTTTTTAACCCTAACTCTTCCACAGACAAAGTTGACTATTTTCTCATCATTGAGATTTGGTTCCACTGCCCCGATCATAATTCCTGCTTAGACAATACTTTTATCTCTATTGCTTCCATTCACCATCCCCATCTAGCAAGTACCAATCTTCTCTGGGTTCACAGGGAATGTTTTAGCACCAGGGAAGTTCCTCGAAAATGCAGAGGCCATTAGGTACTTGGGCATTACTCTTCATTTTAGTTTTCATTCAAGGTGAGCATGCAGGTATAAAAACCAATAACCCTAAGTTTAGGAAATGCTGGCCTCTTAGTAATTGTTGAGACTTTGGGGACTGGGTTGAGACTTTTCTGGAAAGATATTGATGCTCCCAATATTAGTCATTGTAGGAAGTGGTTATTTGGAAATGAGGCACGTCTTGGGCTTTGTGGAGGGAGGGACTTCCCTTTACTCTCTGGGCCCAGATTCAAGAACAGAAGGGCAGGGATAACTTGGGTGGTGGGCAATCTGCCTGTGCTTTTGTGGAACTTGGTTTCTTCCCACAAGGGGAGATGATGGTGGCAGACCCTTAGAGGGTCCTTCCAGCCTAAGGGGACATGTCTGTGTTTTGGTCTGACCCCACTCTCAAGCAGTGAGAGAAACATGGGGAGTTTCCCCTTCCTTCCCTCAAGAGTGTGTGGCTCAGGTGAGAACCTCTTAACTCAGCCACCAGACTTCATGGGCAAATTCATTGGGAAATGGCTGCCAGTATGCAAATTTGAAGAGTAGATCATGAAAAGCTGGTGGTTTTCCTGAGGGAAACTCTCAGACTTCTTCCTTTATACTTTGAGGAGTCTGTGGGTGAATTTCAGGTTTCTGTTTGGAAAGGGCAGTGGAGCAGAGTTGGGGTTCAGAGACCAGCAAGCAGGAACTGGCTTTCTAGGGAAGAACTGGCAGGACTCCATGTGTGCTTCGTTCTTCCAGAACATGGCAACAGGTGAAGTCAAGGGGAGCTGGGCACTGACCTGCTAGCCCATCGCTGTGGTTCTTGTGAGAATTTAGGGGGCGAGCCCCAGGGAAATCCTTGGGGCTTGGTGTTTTATTCCATAATCCAATTGTGAGGAATATATGTGGCCTTAATTTAGATAATTGGGTCAAATTTATGCAACAACTATAGTTAGATATAAATTGTATTGGTTTGAAAAAGAAATCATTTTATTGAGTTTTTCAAGATCATAAAGCTTCTATCCTCCCGAGGAATGGCCAAGTCACTCACTAACCCCCAAGAATGCCCCTCACAGTAGGCATTCAGGAGACTCCCAGGAAGTCTTCCATTCCACCATCACACTGAAGATGTAGCTTGGTGCTGTTCTGTCTTTGGCCATAGAATGTTGGCTCTTGTGCTAAACTAGCTTATCTTTTTTTTTTTAAATTAGCAACTTCTTTTTTTTAAGATTTTATTTATTTATTTTTAGAGAAGGAAGGGAGGAAGAGAGAGAGAGAGAAACATCAATGTGTGGTTGCTTGGGAGACATGGCCTGCAACCTAGGCATGTGCCCTGACTGGGAATCGAACCTGCGATGCCTGGTTCGCAGCCCGTGCTCAGTCCACTGAGCTACACCAGCCAGGGCTAAACTAGCTTATCTTATGAAATTCTTAATATTTCAACTCCAGTATTTTAACTACCATGATGTGTTTAGAAAGGGAATTGCAAGCATTTATTGGATTGAAGTAACACTTACTCTTGGAACTTTTTATGCTTTCTAAAACTAGGTTAATAATGGTATTTGGTTTTCTAACCTCCGAAGCCTCACTGATTTTATTTTGGCTAAATGGCACTGCTGAATTTTAAGGTAAACAAATGAGGGTTCTTTGAAGTGATGGTAGTTGCCTGCATTTAGACGCATGTGGAGTGAACTCACATGGAGTTCCAGGTTGTCATTGGGGGAGGGGCTTTGTTCCACAGAAGAAATTGGGTTATTTTCTAAAAAGATTCGGCACTCAAAGAACGTTTTGTTCTAATTTGGCACCACCAACACCATGTTCCTCATACCCTTTCATTTTTATTGAACTTAAATGATAACCACCCAAAAAAACATACTTTTCACTTTATCTGTTTGCAAGCTGGTGCTCAATCCACTGAGCCACACCAGCCAGGGCACTTTTCACTTTTCAAATAGTAAATCAAAGGCTGGTGAGTTCTCCAAGTGAGTTTATTGCAAAATCTGATTCTGCCGCCAGATGGCAATGTGGTCTTATGTCTTGAAGTTTTCTGGACAGTGAAAACCCAAGTTGGCTTATCCCAGTCATACTGACATGTGAGTTCCTTTTTAAAATCCGCATGTCAAACAAAATCAAACTATTATGTTTTTAAATTCAAACTGTAATTACCAGCTGATGGAAGTGTGTGTCTTGATCCTAAAGATAGATATAAAACTTCCCTTAGAGGATATTAGTTAATATAAAGTTTGTTTCTTCATTGTAAAATTAGGGTAATTATAGGAAGAATGTAAGTTAATCCTTATAGTATCTTTTTGGTGAAAAGATAATAGAATGATACTTTTTGTTTTATTACCTTCTTCTGTGTGACTTTAGTTGTAGGCATTAATTTCTATTATAATGCCTTATATTTGCATAAAGTATTATGTGTTTGTTTGTATATGGTCCTTCACTCAAATGTTGAATAACTTTTAGATTTAATGATTTAAATGCTTAAATTCTGGGTTCTCTATTCCTCCACTCTCCCTCCCCTTCAACACGTAAATGGTCTGTCCTATCTGTCAGTTGTCAGTGGAAACTCTGGCCAGGAGAGGAGAGCAAAACTTGAATAAGGGCTGAAAAATAACAGTAACTTATAAAGCAAAAACTCCTAAATTTTTATCATTAAAAATGTTAATACATAGTTGTCTTTGAGTTTTCTGTTTTTGAACTCTAATGAGAGTAATCTCATTAACTTTATTACTTTTGAAATTCAATTGATTTCTGGCTTTGCTCTCAGGCAGGTATGGTTTACGCTTTATGTTTTGTGCACACCGCTTTGGAATTGATCTCACTTAATATACGCCATACCTGTGCTTCAACATCCTTTCCTAGCTGAGAGCCAAGGACTAAGATGACGGTTAGCTTTGACGAGAATCCCGACTCTTGAGTGGCTGAACTGCACCTGATAAAAAGGCCATCCAGTCTGGGCCAAGAAACGGCCATGGGGGTGGAGGAAAGGGTGAGTGCACAGGTTAGCAATAATGTGGGTGAAGTGAGGGCAGAATCACCCAAGTTCTGAGTGAATGTCTGCTCTAATCCTGTCAACTTACATTATTAGCTCACACAGTTCTTCCAAAAAGCCCACAGAGGAGGAAGCTGTTTATCAGGGGAGGTGGGCAGAATATTGGTCCTCAAAGATGTCCACTTCCTGACCTCTGGAAACTGTGACTATGTTATGGTGCCTGGCAAAAGGGGGTTAAGGTGGCAGGTGCAATTCAGGTTACTAACCAGCTGACTTTAAGATAGGGAGACTGTCCAGGTGAGCCCAATATCTTCACAAGGTCCTTATAACCAGAAGATGGAGAACGAGCCAGACAGCAGCATGAGAAAGTCATAGCCCAAGGCTGCTGATTTTGAAGGTGGAGGAATGTGGCAACGTCTAGGACACAGGTGGTAAACACAAGGCCTGTGGGCAAAATCAGCCCTCCACATTGAGGAGTCTCTGGTCTCTGACCATGAATCTCAGGTCTGTTTGGAAAGGGCCGTGGAGCAGAGTTGCACACTCTGCTCCAGCCAGTCACCTTGTTTCTACCTGGTGGCAGTGCCTAGTTCCTTGCCCTTAGTTAAGGAATAGTTACATTTATACAGTCCTAAAATTACATTGGGCCCTTTGAAAGCAATTACGAGGCTGATGTGGCTCCCGGTGAAAATGAGTTTGACACCCCTGGTCCAGGGTCTGGAAAAGGCAAAGAAGCAGATTCTCTGTAGACCCTCCAGAAGGGACACAGTTACGGACACCTTGACTTTAATCCAGCATGATCCATTTGTACTTCTGACCTCCAGACTTGTGAGATAATGTGTGTGTTGTTTTAAGCTACTAAATTTGTGGTAACTTATTACAGCAGCCACAGAAAACTAATAACATGGTGTTACACAGTACAGGTTACAAACATTATGTAGGGTCAGTCCAGCAGTATCATGGCTCAGAGGACTGAGAAAGTGTAATTTCCTTGTTATGGATAAAGTGATAGTTCTCACCATCCTCCACTTGATAAACACAAAATGAGGGGAAATTTGCTTTTAGTTCTGTTCCATTTCAAATTTATTCTTAATCCAATAATTTTAAAAAATAGCTTCAGGTAATGCCGTGTTTTGTTTCTTTTTATTTATTTGGTCACCTACTGTACTCTGATGGAGTGTGTGTTTGTGGGTGTGGCTCAGTGGCAGTGGGGTGAGGGCTTCTCACAGGGGCTCTGGGGCTTCAGTGTGGCAGCTGCCCAGTCCTTCTTCCATTTCCTGTGGTCGGGTTCAGTTGGTGCCCACAGGGAAAACCTACCCTATTGGCTTCTCCCAAGCTCTGCAGATTCTTCCTCTGGAGAATCAGCTCCCTCCTCACAGGTGCCACGTCAGCCAGGTCCATAGCATCCATGATCTGGAAAGGTCCTGCTGTCTGATTGCTGGGTCGTCCCAAGTAGCCCTGCACTCTTGGGTGGCCTTTCAGAGGGTCCTAGGGCCCTCTGGCCTTGTGTTCCCTCACTGCCCAGCCCCCTTCTCTGATCCAGACTGTAGTCTGACACTCCGTCCTCTCCTCCAACCCCAACTCCTTGTGTAGTCATGATGAAGGGCAGGAAGTAGAACTGATTTGAGTTTTCAACTTCTGGTCCTTTATAAACTAAAGAAAATTCTAATATGCTTCTCAATGGGTAAGCCTGTTTTTCAGGCCTCTTGTCCTACTAACGGGCCAAATACTTGTCTTCTTTTATCCAAGAGCAATAAATCTGGAGAATAGGGGGAAGTGCTTTAAAAGGGGATGGTTAAATGCATGCTTTAGGATTTGCTATAAATATCTCTGTAGCAGAGTGTTTTGTGTGGTCTCAGCCTATCCATATTGATGCTCTCAGGTAGGAATGCCTGGGGCACTCACCTGGGGTGTCTTACTTGTGGCAGCCCCCAGGCATTTCCCCAGCCAGAGCGCATGTTGTGGCAAGATGCATTCACCAACAACCATGAGGGAACTTTGAAAAACAAGGTTTGTTACTCATCACTCAGAGGGTACACAGCAGGCCTGGGGCCATATAGCCAGATTGAAGGTAGAGACAGAGGGTGTGCAGACTTAGGGTTCTGCTTTTATTGGGGTCAAGGGTGGGGTGACTAGGGTTTCTTGGGTTCACTTTTTATTGATGAATTTAAAACACAAGAGTGGGAATTGAAGTGTGGGAAGGGAAAAGCTGGGTCACTCAGGTGGTCAGTTATCAGGGTCAGCCAGGGCTTTCTGAAACTTCATGGGTGGGGTGGCCTGGCTCTTTATCTAGTTGTGTAGCTGGCAGTGTGTTTATTTGAGATGATGGATGTCTTTGTAGTGGGTATCTTGATAATCAAAAGCTAATGGTCAGGGATTGAAGCCTGGTCTCTGTCCTGAAAGAACAGGCTTGTCACACCCTATAGCTCTTAGGCAGGTGGAAGAGCCTGCGAAGTCTTTGGGTGAGGAAATCTGATCCCATGGCCCCCATCTGGAGGGGAAGCACAGTGTTTCCTTCTTGCAATTAAAGGGGCACGTTTTTCCTTTGCCTGGCATGGTTTACCAGGAAGAAGGGAATTACTAGCCTTCTCCATAAGTGGTCCATTCTGCTGAAGGCTGCCTGCCTTAGAAGGGAGAGCAAAGGCGGGAGTGCCACTGGGAATGCCTGCTTCTCATTAAGCTATGGTGGAGCGCAAGAGGGGCTGGGTGGAGTTCATTAGCATTAGTGGGTAGTTTATGCTAAGAATGAATAAATACATTTCCACGACCTACCTCAATAGAAAGGAATGAAGCCTCAGGACATTTTAAATTAAAAACTCTGATTTTAACTTTTTGGGGAATAGTTTCATTCCTTACTCCTTACCATAACATTTCTAATGATGTTCTTTGACTTCTAAGAGAACATTTTTTATTGATCATAAAAATAGAAGTCTTTCTGTTCTATGTTCCACAAATTCAGCCTGTGAAAAGCTGTAAAAAGCAAACAAACAAACCAAAAAAACAATATACAGACGTTTAGAGAATAAAATGTAACTTTTGAGAAGACATTTACTGCTCCAAATAAAGGTATTTTGGAAATCCATGCAGCCATCACAAGGAATATTTACAAAGCTAGGATTATGGATTTCATGTGTAATTGGTATGGCTGGGGCAGCAGATCACTGCATGCCCACCCAAAATACTTTCTCCTTTTTTTCCTTACTGACAGAACTCTGCTTTTGTTTGGGGTAGTGTTACACCTTACTAAAAACATGACATTTCTTCGTTTCCTTTGTATTTGGGTGGAGGGTCATGTGATACTCTCCTGAACAATCAGAAGTAAATGGAACTGAGAATGGAAATTGCTAAGGTAGAGTCATTAAGTCCAGGGAACTAAAATGGAACCAGGAAGCCATAAACTTTTCTTAACACATGTTCCACCAAACATATTTCTCCATGAACTTTTGAACTTCTCAGCTTTGCTTAGACCTTAATCTCTTCCTCACCATGGAACCAGACCACCTACATTCCTTACTATGAAAGACCAAATCCATTTTGCCAACCAGCATCTCCATTTACATATTAAAACTAACTAATCTCAATTAACCTATCCAGAATCCTTCATTTACCTGAAACAACCAGATTGAGAATTGACTGCCTATGTGACCTGAGCCTTTAAAGGCCTGCTTTCCTTTGCTCTTCCCGAGCACACTTTAGCTTGCTACCTGAGTCTTTCTGGTTGTCACCTCTGTGTTCATACAGATGCTTTTTTATTTCTCTTTCAGCTTAGTCCTCTGTCTTGCTGTATAGGACACTGCTGGAAATTTCTGGGATGTTTTATTCAGTAATTTCTTATTTTGACCTCTGCTACTTTTTCCTTGTGTTCTTTTCTTTTTTCTTTTTCCAGATTGGAATGTGAGTTTGGTTGGCTTTACCTCTAATAGACATCTTGAGACCAGGAAGTAAAGACTAAGGGAATCACAGCAGTCTCAGTCCTGACAGAGTTGAGCTGCTGAACTAATGCCACATGGTCTACTGCTGGATTTCATGTGGCATGAAAAAAAATAGCAACCCTAATTTAAGTATATTGTGGTTAAATTTTTTACATTTCTAATTTACATACATTTCCCCAGTGTAAATGTAATTAAGCTTCTCTTCTTTTCTTATAAAAACACTTCCATTGCCATGTGCCCATATTTGCAGGAAGTCTAGTCTCTTCCTCATTCAGTCTGCTCTCCTGTTACCTTTCCTATGTTTCACAATTGACTAAAAGTATCCATTCTGCTTTCAAAACCAGGCAGAACGAGAGAAAGGAAAAGTTGATTGTCCACTATCAGAGTTTATTGTTCATCATGTGATGGTGTAGAAAAGTGTTTCTAAGAAATCTGATGCCTCATAACCTGCTTTTGCTGCAGCCTTTTCTTCTAAAACCTTTATCTGAAAATGTCATTATTTCACCTACATTCTTTTTTTTAAAAAAAATGTGTTTATTTATTTTTTAGGGGGAAGTGAAGGGAGGGAAAAAGAGAGGGAGAGAAACAGCAATGTGTGGTTGCCTCTTGCTCACTGCATACTGGGGACCTTCCTGTAACCCACATTCTGCTCATGTACATTCTCAAACAATATTTTTTGCTAGTATACAATTCTAGGTTTGCAGTCATTTTTTTCAGTCCTTTAAACATGTCATTCCATTGTCTTTGGCTTTCACCATTTTTGTGAGAAGTCAGCCGTTAGTTTCCTTATCATTCCTTTACAGGGATTTGTATGTTTTCTTCAGGATTCTTTAAAACATGTCCATCATCTTTGGTCTTTACCAGTTTTGCAATGATGCAGTGAGGCATGGGTTTGTTTGTTTGTCTATTCTTTTGGGGTTTTGAAAGATTTTTTGAATTGGTTACTTGATATTTTTCACCAGTTTTGGAAAATTTTCCTTTATTATCTCTTCTGATATAGCTTATCTCCAAATTCTTCTTCTCTCCTAATGAGTTTCCAGTTATTTCTATATTAAACTTCTCTATTGCATCCAGTGTGTATCTCACCCTGTCTTTTGTAATTTGCTTCCTTTGTCTTTCTGGGCTTTATTCCTGAATATTTTCTGCCTTCCTCTTCATTGTTTCTTTCTTCAGCTATATCTAATCTGTAGTTAGACCTTTACACACAGTTCTTAAATTGGTTGCATTTTTTAGTTTTAAAATTTCCTTTTAAAATAGTTTTGAGTTATTTGAAAAAATTGAAAGTTTTATCCTGGCACATATGAAGAATAGCTATTTTATATGCCATGCCTTATAGCTTAATTTTTTGGACTCCAAATAAAATTGTCTTTTTGTTGGTTTTCTTGTTTTCTAGTATGTTTGGTGGTTTTAATTTTAAAGCCAGACACTGTATATGAGAAACATTAAATAATTTGAACTCTAGAATACAAAGAATATACAAATCAACATAACATTAGTACATTCTGTACAGATGGAATCACCAGAGTTTTAAAAATTACTGCTGCTTGAACTCCATACTCAACAATTATGACTCAGTTATTCTGGACTTGGACCTGGACATCAGTATTTTGCAAAACATTCTTCAGTGGTTCTACTGAGTACCAGGATTGAATCCAGCCCTGACATAAACTATGATAAAGATAGTACAGAAAGGGAAAATAAATCCCTTAATCTCACTTGTGAATATAGCTGCAAAATAATATATATAATTCAACTGTTATAAAAATTAGGCTTTAAATAGACTTTATTGCAGTAACACTTGAATGATTTCCTCACAGAAAGTTTATGGGTATAATTTACTACATTTCCTATGGAGAAAACTCATAGGAACATATCATTAGATGTTGAAAATATAACAATGGGATAAAAATATTTTAATAGGGATGGAAAGAAATTACTGAAATGTAATAAAGTTTGTTTGGTAAATATTAACAATGCTTACCAATATCTGGTTCCTGGCATACAGATGGTTATATTTCCCAGACCCTTTGCAGGGAACGTGGTGGAGTCACTTGAGTAGTTTGCTAATGGGCTGTGCTGCAGCATGGGTGAGTGGGTATGAGAACACTGTGTGCTTGTGCTGTGCCAGGGCTGTCCAGAAGGCTTTGTGTTGTGATGGCAGAGATAGGATTGAAACAGCATACTTTATGTCACTTCGTGGAGAACAGCATGACTAGAGGTCGGCCAGGCCCACAGCTGGCTTGTGGGAGTTAGAAATAAATGTGTTAAGTCCCTGAGATTTTGGAGTTGTTTGTTACTATAGCACCACCTCTTTTGACCTGAGGTTTTTGGAAAGCTTTTACAGCAAGGGGCTGGAGAGTAAATGTTTTAGACAACATGGGTCATATGGTCTCTCTCACAATTATTTCATACTTCCATTGTAGCAGAAAGTAACCATAGGAAATACATATGTGAACAAGCATGGATATGTTCCAGTAAAACTTTATTTACAAAAGCAGGTGACAAATTTAGTCCACAGAGCATGGTTTGCTGACCTTAGTTCTTGGCTTATACTTTTGCTTACTCATATCTCATTACAAGTATAATTCTAAGTAATAAAATCCTAGACCATTGCGATTACAAACAGAAACAAGCAGAGTTGTACCCACTATTGCCACTTAATCACACTACTTTAGAGGGTATAGGTAATGCAATAGGATGTAAAATTGAAATAATTGGTATAAATGTTGGACAAACTTTTTTGTTGATAAAATAATCACAAGCCCAGAAAATACAGGAAACACTAGTAAAAATGGGATTTATAGGACAATTTGGTAAAATGACTGAATAAGATAGATATACCAGATCTGTCTGGGAAAAGTCCAACTATTGTTAATATAATAAGAATTGTTTGCATGGCATCAATGTAACCTGGCAGCCAAGGAGAGGGGACTGGAATGCACATGTGTGAACAATGACGACTTCACTATTCTAGTCAGTGGGGGATGTAGTCATTGTTGAGTGAGCATGTGTACTGTGTGGCTGTCACATTCAAAATGGGTGAGTGAGTAGAGCACTGAATCCGCATCTAATTTTGTGTTAAGCTTGAACATTACTCCATGGAAACTCTTCAGATGATTCAGAAAAATATGATGGGGCAGGTGATTGGGAAAACTGTGTGAGGTCCCAAGTTGCCTGCTCTAAAGGGGACTGAGGCATCATTGTCCTATGTACAATGTTTCTTGTTTCTTGTATCTTCTTCAATAAATGTCTCTATTTTTCATATTACATGGCTGCATATCTTCTGAATAGACCTTGTGTGTGTGTGTATCTACTTAATAGCAAAACTTTGCAAAATAATAAAATGGAAAGTAGTCACAATAGCAGTAAAAATTCCACAATGAAATGATTATGAGTACATTTAACATGAAAGATATAGTACCTATATAAAGAACAACAGAATCTGAGCAAATGGAAAGATATCCCATGATGGGAAGATTTAATGTCATGAAAATGTCAGTTTTTCCAAAATTGTATTTAGAAAACAAAATGAGAACAGCCAAAAATTTTTAAAAAATAAAATGAGGATGTATGTGACTTGGCTATTAAAATATTAGAATGCATTATAAAATCAACAAAATAAAAAATTATAGTATTGGCATATGAAGGAGAGGGAAGGGAGAAAGAGGCAAATAAAACCCAGCAAATAAATAAGACCTATATGTAATTAATTAATTAACTAATTTCTAGAGAGAAAGGAAGGGATGGAAATATCGATGTGTGAGAGAAACATCAATTGGTTGCCTCTCATACACCCTCAACCAGGAACCTGGCCCACAACCCAAGCACATGCCCTGACCAGGAATCAAACTGGCAATCTTTTGGTCTATGGGATGACACTCAACCCACTGAACCATACCAGTCATGGTGCCCAGAGATATGTTTTAAAGTGTTTCCTTCATATACCATTATGTATGATATGATTAAATTAGGTAACATTACTTGTGTGTGGTTATATGTGTGCATATGGGTACGCATAAAGTTTTGTATGAAACAATGATTGCCAAATTATTTATGGTATTTATTTATCTCAGGATAGTGGACTTACAGTTGAAGTTTTAATTTTTCCTTGTGTTTTTAGGTGTTATTAATGTATTGATGATATATACTTCATCTAATCAGGAAATGTATAAAGTTTTTAAAATTACAAATAAAACCCCCCCAAGAAAACAATGAAAGGAGATGAAGCCATACAGATGTTACATTTATGGCAGTAGTGCCTTAATCTCCCTTTCCATACTGATGGCATAAATCATTAGTGACCTTTGTGCTTTCCTATAAAGCTCCGATAGAAGGAATACTACTCATCAATCAATAGAGCTGTCTGCCCTTCTGTGTTAGGTAATTTTAGTAGTGAAGCAAGGTAAGGAATTGCATGAAGTAGTTGGAAAAACATGGCCCAGTCTAGCATGCCTAGGAAAGTAGTAGTTAATGCAAGTGGCTCTGGTACTGCAGCTCACTAGGACCACAGACTGGCTAATTCTTTGTGAGAACTGAGAAGGCAAAGGCCTAGCCCTGGTAAGACTTTCAGAGGAAAAATTGCTGAGCTCTTACCTAGGAAAAGCTGTTTCTTTAAAAATTGTTTTTATCTCTTACTTTCTATTTATAGTTGATATAAAACATTATATTAGTTTTGGGTATACAACATAGCGATTAGACATTTATATAACTTATAAAGTGTTCGCCCTGATGAGTCTAGTACCCATCTGACACCATAAATAGCTATTATAATATTATTGACTATATTTCATATTCTGTACTTTACATTCCTATGACTGTTTTTATAACTGGCAGTCTGTACAGCTTAATCCTTTGCCTTTTTTCACCTATCTCCAAACCCCCTTCCTGTCTGGCAATGATCAAATTGTTCTCTGTATGTATGAGTTTGTTTCTGTTTTGTTTGTTTATTTATTTTGTTTTTTAGATTCTACATATAAGTGAAATCATATGGTATTTGTCTTAACCTTATTTCATATTTCACTTAGAACAATATCTTCTAGGTCCATCTGTGTTGTGACAAATAGCAAGATTTCATTCTTTTTTATGGCTCAGTCATATTCCATTGTATATATGTACCACTTCTTCATCCATTCATCTATTCGTGGGCACTTAGGTTGCTTGCATATCTTGGCTATATTGTAAATAACATTGCAATAACAAAGGGGTGCATATGTCTTTTTGAATTAGTGTTTTGGATAAACACCCAGAAGTGGAATTGCTGGGTCATATGGTAGTTCTATTTTTAATTTTTTTAGGAAACTTTACTGTTTTCCACAGTGGCTGTGCTAATTTGCATTCCCTCCAACAGTGCACGAGGGTTCGCTTTCCTCCACATACTCACCAACACTTGTTATTTGTTGATTTATTGATGATGGCCATTCAGACAGGTGTGAGGTGATATCTCATTGTGGTTTTAATTTGCATTTCCCTGATTATTAGTGATGTTGAGTACCTTAACAGTAAGTCCTGACTTAACGTTATCGATAGGTTCTCAGAAATGAATTAAAGTGAAGCAACATATAACAAAACCAATTTAAGCAAAGGCTAATTGACAGAAACAAGAATTAAGTTCCTACAGCATATTTCTGGTAACAAAACATCACTTAAGTTCTAAATAATGACTCCAAACACTTCTAATATTAACATTGAAATAAATGTCAGCCATACATACATTTCAGAAAGATGAAACAAACAAGTAAGAGAATTCTTTTCTAACCCACTGAGTCTAGTTCAGGGTTGTGGGCAGCTGGAGCCTATCTGACAGCTGAGAGCACAAGATAGAAACTCACTCTGGGCAGGACACCCTCCCATTGCGGGCACACACACGCCCGACACTCAGACTGGACAATGTAGATACGCCAATTTATCTCACGTGCACATCTTTGGGTGTGGGAGGAAACCGGAGTTCCTGGAGAAAACTCATGCAGGCATGGGGAGAACATTCAAACTCCACACAGACAGTGGCCTCTACCAGAAACTGATATTTTTCCCATCAACATTATAATAAAATTACATTGAACAAAATTACATTATTTGAGGACCTGCTGTACCTGTTGGCCATTCTTATGTGTTATTTGAGAAAATGTCTATTTTGTTCCTCTGTCCATTTTTAAAATTGGATTATTATTACTATTTAATATTTTATTTATTTTTAGAGGGAGGACAAAGGAGGGAGAAAGAGAGAGAAAAACATTGACATGTGAGAAAAACATAGGTGGGTTGCCTCTCTTGAGTGCCCCGACCTGAATCAAAATGGTAACCCTTCACTTTGTAAGATGATATTCAACCAACTGAGCCATACTGGTCAGGGCTAAATTATTATTATCATTATTATTATTTGGCTTTGGAGTTGTGTGAGTTATTATTTTGAATATTAACTCCTTATCATTTATATGATTTGCAAGAACTTTCTCATTTCTTAGGTTGCCTTTTCATTTTAGGGATGGTTGGATGGTTCCTTTTACTGTGCAGAAGCTTATTACAATGGTTGGATGTTGTTCCACTCATTTATTTTTTTATTTTGTTGCTGTAATATTTTAAATGAGAACAAAGAAATCTTTTTAGTTAGTTAACTGAGAGAGCAAGAAAAATGGAGAGTTTAATTTATTCTGTATGGTATGGCTTGTTAGGCTATGACAGGTTGTGTATACTTAGGAGCTCAAGTGTTATAAATGATAGGAACACAAATAAGAAAGCACTTTCTTCCAACTTTGCTCTGACTGCAGAAGGAGTGCAGGGCAATGAGGCTGGCGCAGTGTGTGTGCCTTCTGCCTGGTGGTTCAGGTCACTGCTGTCACTGGCTAATAATGATGGTAAATGAACCCACCTCTTATTAAGTCTGTCACTGCTCCCCTGATAAAGTGCCCAGAATGGGCACTTAATTAGCTTTCATGAGAAAACTAATTAAGCTGTTCCATGCAAAAGAAGCATATGCTGAAATTTTATGAAACTTCTGACAAATAACCGGCCTTCCTGGTGTCATTGTCAAATGCAATCAGTTGTTTCTCTTTTTTTTTCTGGTGGTGTTACTGCTTAATTAAAACCTATCAATCAGTTCATCAGAACCTATTGAAGTTTGACTGTGTGCTCCACACCAGGGTTAGAGCTGGAGACAATAGAAACTGTGTGACACAGCCACTGCACTCAAGGAACTGAAAGTCTGTTTGTGAGCAATGGCATGCTAGGGAGAGGAATCAAACTTTGCAGGGCTGCAGTGAGGACAGCAGGGGTTCTGACAAGGTGTGTCAGCTGGAGTAGTATTGTAAGGCTTTGAGCTTGGTCTGAAAGGATAGTAGGAATTGGATTGGTTGAAGGAAGAGGGACGTTGTTCTAGGGGCATGTGTGCATAGGGTGGAAAAGGGGGAGGAGGTAGGATTCAGCTTGGTGTAAGCTGGGGACAATGAAGATCCAGGTCCATCAGAGGGCATGCTTTGGTGAGTATGAAAAACCAACTCCTGTCTGCACAGTCAGCAGAGGACAACAACCCCACCCACTGCAGGAGGACTAAGGTAGAGGGTCACAGGACCTCTGGATGCAACAAAAGCTTGTGGTTTGGGGCCTCTGCCCAGACCTGCTGTCCATAGGGGCAGCTCCTCAGTTGGCAGGAGCAAGAGCTGACACCAAGGCCTCCCTCTCCACAGTTCTCATTGCAAGGCATTCAGGAAGAGTCTGGATGATTTGGGGAATCATCCCTGAACCTCCTACCTTAGTTTCTTTGTCTATACAATGGGGATAATAACAAGTTGTTGGGAGTGTAAGCACTTAGCACATTGCCTGACAAGAATTTGTGCAGTGTGTGTGTATACTATGGTCTGTCCCAAAGGTATCCAGCCATGTAATATGAAAAATAGAGACATTCATTGAAAAAAATACAAGATACAAGAAACATTATAAATAAGACAATGATACCTCAGTCCCCTTCAAAATAGACACCTTGGGACCTCACACAGTTCTCTCAATTGCTATCAGCTGCCCCATCATATTTTACTGAATCTCGAAATCTCTTCCCTTTCAAAGGTGATTTGAGTTTGGTGAAAGCCAGAAGTTGTAGGGTACCCAATCTGGGCTGTAGGAGGGCTGAGTCACCTGGGTGATTTGATGTTTCACTAAAAAACTCTGCATGAGATGTGATGCATGAGCAGGTGCATTGTTGTGATGAAGCTTCCAATCACCAGTTGTCCATAGCTGTGGCCTTCTGAATCATCTGAAGAGTTTTCACAGAGGAATGTTCAAGCTCAATGCAAAATTTGCTACAGATTCGTTGCTGTGCTCACTCAGTCATTTTGAATGAGATAGCCACACAGTACACGTGCTCACTTAATGGCATCTACCACCCCCACTGAAGTTGTCACTGTTCACCCATACACATTCCAGTCCACTCTCCTTGGCTGTCATGTTACATCAATGTGGTGCAAACTGTTCTCATTATATTAAAAATGGTTGGACATTTTTCATATAGACTATATATAAAAAATAATAATGTATTAAATGTATGCTTATAACATACTTAATATAAATTATATAATAAAATATAAGTTCATATATTGATATAATTATATATTTACAAATATATAAGATACATTTATATATTATATATGGATGGATTTATATAACTTATATTTATATATAAATACATGTTTTATGAATTGTATAACTTATAATGTACTTTATGTTTATAAAATTTTATTTACATATAACATTGAGTATATTTATATTTATAATTATTGATATATTATAAAATTCATTTATAAGGACTCCAAAACTCATGACTTGTTTCTAGTTCCTTTTTCTTTTTAAATTTTTTTTATTGTTTATGCTGTTATAGTTGTTGCTGCTTTTTCTCCCTTTGTCCACTTTCATCCAGTCCAGTGCCCTCACCCATCTCAGTCAATCCCCGTATTCTTGTTCATGTCCATGGGTCATGCATAAATGTTCTTTGGTTAATCCTTCCACCAGTTTTCATCCAGTCCTAAGTCACTTTGTATCAACGCTTACTATTTTTCAATCCACTATTTCACGCAGCAATATTTTCACTGATATGTCCCCTAGAGCAAGGGACATAAAGGAAAGAATAAGCAAATGGGACTTCATCAAAATAAAAAGCTTCTGCACAGCTAAAGGGAACATCAGCAAAATGAAAAGGGTACCAACCATGTGGAAAAATATATTTGCAGAAGATACCTTGGACAAGAGATTGATTTCCAAAATTCATAAAGAACTCACATGACTCCACTCCAGGAAGACAACTCAATTAAAAAATGGGCAAAGGACCTGAACAGACACTTCTCCAAGGAAGACATACAGAGGGCTCAGAGACATATGAAAAGATGCTCAATATCACTAGTCATCAGAAAGATGCAAATTAAAGCCACAATGAGATACCACTTCACACTGGTCAGAATGGACATCATAACTAAATCAACAAACAACAAGTGCTGGCAAGGTTGTGAGAAGAGGGAACCCTAGTACAGTTGGTGGGAATGCAGGCTGATGCAGCCACTGTGGAAAACAGTATGGAATTTCCTCAGAAAACTAAAAATGGAACTGCTTTTTGACTTGGCAGTTCCACTGCTGGGATTATACCTCAAGATTCCTGAAATACCAATTCTAAAGAACGTGTGCACCCCAATGTTCATAGCAGCACAAGTTACAATAGCCAAGTACTGGAAGCAACTTAAGTGCCCATCAGTAAATGAGGGATCAGAAATCTAGGTACATTTACACAATGGAATACTATGCAGCAGAAAGAAAGAAGGAACTCTATCCTTTGGGTCAGCATGGATGGAACTGGAGAACATTATGCTAAGTGAAATAAGCCAGGGTGAAAGACAAATACCATATGATCTCACCTATAAGTGGAACCTAGTCAATAAAACAAACAAGAAGCAAAATATTACCAGAGACACTGAAATAACAAACTGACAGTAACAAGAAGGGAGAGGAGAAGGGATACCAGGGGAAAAGGGGGAAGGGTCAAGTCAAGGAACATGTATAAAGGACACGTGGACAAAGCCAAAGGGAGGTAGGATGGAAGGTGGGAAGTAAGAATGGGCTGCGGTTGGGGGGAGTAGTTGGGTGAAAATGGAAACAACTGTATTTGAACAACAATAAAAATGTGTATGTCATCAAGTCACTCCTCTATTTTAAAATTTCAGTGGATTCCATACTTTTGGGAAGAAGATGAAACTTCTTATGTGGATTTTCATGTCTTGGCCCCACCACCTTCTACTCCCATCTCCTGCCCTTGCTTATCTGTGACAGATTTTTCACTTTCTTCAAGAAATAAAATGTGGGGAAGTCTAACTTTCCTTTTGTTCATGGCAATTGGCCAACTGCACCTTATGCTGTAGTCCCAAGGGTTTTGACAGTGGCAGGCTCAGAATGTCAACTTACTTTTGGAAAGCAAGTTTTTTAGAGCCAACAAGACCTCTGGAATCTTACCCTGAGGGTTACCAGTTTTCTTGTCACCTTCACTTCTCAACTAAGAGAGCAGGAGAGAAGAGGGAGTGGATCTTCAATATTAAAAACAACTAGAAAAATGTATATGGATGTAATTATTACTATACTGAATTAATGAACTCTATCCTCTCCATTTGAACTGGAAGAACATAAAAACCCCAATGAAAGGAAACAGATGTCGTTGCTTTGAGCATTTCCAAAGGAAACTGCAGTAAAATATGAAACATCACCATATAAAAGTCTGCTGTGTAACAGAGATGTTCCGATATTGTTTTCATTTGCCAGCTGTGTGTAAGTGGAGTTGGTGCCTCTGGCCAATGCAGACCCCACATCAGAGTAATAACAACAACAAGTAATGGAAGGTTCAGGAATTAGAGCCCTAACTGTGCTTCTAACTGTGCTTCTAACTGTGCTTGATTTTCCTTTTAACCAAAAGAAGTGAGTTCAAAGGAGGACTTGTGGGTTGGTAATTAAAAGTGATTTATGAATCAAGGAGAAAGGAGGATCATCAGGAGGAACAATCTCTGATGATCAATTAATTTATAAGCCCTAGTTAGCAGGCAAGAACTCTGGTTCACCCTGACTGTGAATGAGAACCATGTTTGCTCTAAAAAGGGCTACAGCTCAAGTTTACATTAGTTAGAGTGTTCTCAGATAATTCTCCTACCTGCCTGTGTTCAGGGCATCTGACCTGCTGACTGGGGACCTGCATGTCCTATGGGCAGCTCCTTCTGCCAGTGCATGCTGGAAGGGGAGACTTATTCCCTTACCCAAGCTGGGCATGTCAGTGGATGTTATCCCTCTTACAAGTTTGCTTTCCTACAAAGTGTCAGAGCATGTAGAGTTTTGTCCATGTTTTAAGAGGTGCAGGATTTCTATTTGTGACTAGCCTCTCCTTTTCCTTCCTTGTCTTCCCCTTACTACCTTCCCTCTCCTTCTATCATTGCAATTTAGAGACTGGAAGTCAGGCGGGGGACAGGTGGGAAAAAGGAAGTTTGCACATCTTCATACTTACAGTGGGAGGAAACCCAGTCATAGTGTTGGTGTACTCTGGCGGTGGAATTTGGTGGGAGCCCATTCACAGCATATGAGCCTGCAGGCGAGTTGGTCTGTGTGGGAAATCAGTGACATACTTGGCTCTCTGTCAACCTCACTGAGACCAGGAGGCCTGTGGGTGGCAGTGGTGTGTGCCTGGCCCCTCTGCTTTCGGCCTCCCTGGTTGTTCTCCAGGGCAAGGGAAAAGGATGGCCCCGCTGTCATTGCATCCAAGCAGTTGCTTTGATAGATGGTTTCATTTTTTTTCAGGCTGCTCAGATATCAAGGGGCTTGAATTAATAATTGACTAAAATTAATAGGGCAGTCATTGTCTAAATGAAATGTGGTCTGGGCTTCATTTCAACTTGACAGTCCTTGTTCTCCTGTTGGATTTTTTTTTGTGGTATGTTCTGAAGCAACTTTAAATGGACATAAGTGATTGTGCCTTAAGTGTGATTTGTGGTTTAGCTCTCTACTTTTAAATTAAAATACCCAGCAAACAAAAGGCTCAGCTCTTGGGTCCAGGAAACAAATTGCAGAAGTACAGGGTGGGGCAGTGGGATTTAGGGGAAACAGGAGTAAAACAGGCTAAAGGTTGGTTAAGAACAAAGTTAATGTTTATTACTGGTATATTGTACCTGCCAAGAATATGAGCCACCACCATATTAATAAAAGAATAGTATTTAGAAGGAGAGGAGTGAACATCTTAGTGGGATCACCCATGGGGCATGGTGGGGGTCTCCAAGGGGCCACCTCTTTTTGAAGGGGGCATAATGGAATGAAAGCACTCTGAAAGGAGAGCAGCCTTTTGGCACCTTTTGGGCACCTCAAACCATGTTGCATGCAAAATAGGTGAGAGATGTGGGTGCACATATCTTTGCAAAGAGAATGAAGGGGTACTGGATATGAGAAGGGCCACTGGACTTAGTGGGTACTGTTCCCACCTGGATGGGCCAGGACACTGAGGGTATGCCTTGGTGTAGGAAAACCTCCCACAGAGCTCTTCAAGGAGGTCTGGGTTTTGGGTGGTAGTGAGGAACCCATTACAAGAATACTGCATAACCACCCTATTTATCAGCATCAGAAAACTGAAATAGGTGACTTTAAAGTTTTGTCTGACCATGAGATTTTATGATTTTGAAATGGATAAATCTGTGGTTTTAATAGGTTAAGTGAAATTTGATAAGTAGTTCAGGAGCAACCATGTTCCTGGGTAATTTTGAAAGAGTTTCTTGGACCAACTCATGGAGGGAACACAATCTTCCCTATTCCTCAGAGATTACACCGCAATTTGGCACTTGACTCACCCAGGCAATCTCTTGATTAGCATGAGGCCTGCTTACCAAGAAACCTGCCATTTGCTCGTGCCTCCTTCAACATGTCCAATTTATTCTTAAGGAGGCATTTACTTGCTGGCAGTGGATGATTAACTATTCATAACATTTGTTGGACATCAAAAAATTGGTAGGGAACATGTAGCCAAAATTCAATACATTTCTCTCCTTTCCTTCAAACCTCTAAAGCCAGAGACAGGCATTGACAAATCATCATCTGAACTGTCAAATGATTTGGGAGACCAGCATGCCAGCATTTGCTTTCTGGCTGACACCTAAGAGAGAAATCCAAGTAGTCTTCAAGAAGTCTAACAGACAATAGAATGGAAAACCCAGTCACTCCAAGGTTCTGATCTGGGGCCAGGACTCAAGCTGTTTCAACTCTGTAGGCAATGCTCCTGCTTTGGCTTCTTGCAGAGAGACCAAGATTCAGTGCTGGTTATTTAGGGACATCTCTGAAGGCAGTGTAAATGCCATCGTGAGCTACAAGAAAAGAAGGGACAGGAAGAAAATTATCTTGGCAATAACCATTTACCTCTTCCCTTGTTTAAAACAGGTAGGCAGTGTTGTATGTTGGGAAAAACTGTCAGACCAAATCAGATAACCAGTCCTCACACTGAGCCATCACTGTCCTCCTGTTAAAGGCACAGACACCCTTCCTAGGATGGACTTCACTGTGTACAGTGCTGTGGCTCCTGACAGTTGTTGGGATGCCTGTGAGACACCCAGCTCTGCTTCTGCCATGTGAATGTAACACACAGGGTTTGCTTATTACCTGCCTTTCTTTGGGATTATTTAAAAAACCATGTGGACAGTCAGGGACTTCCAGAGAGGCTCTGCTGACTTCAGTCAGTTTGGCCAACACATGGACAACATCCATTTGAAGACTCTTGCTGTGGAGTAACTCTGAGGCTGACATTTCAGGCCTGGGTTTCCAGCTGGGTCACAGGACCTGCATTTGGCTAGCCAGTGAGTGGGGCCACAGAAGTGGGAATGCAGCCCCAGGGGCAATCCTCCCACAGTCTTGTGACATAAGAATGAAGCAGAAGGCTATGGGCCTTGTGTGTGCTGTGTGTGCATGTGTGTGTGTTAGGGTGGGTTGGACAAGGAAGGGAGAGAGATAAAGGAGAGGTAAATGATGAAGAACTTGGAGGAACACTGAGTTAGATTTATTCTGACAGTGTGCGGGCCCACAACCATAACATTATAAATCACTTTCTTAGAGAGGAATTTACTTCCTAAGCTTTGCACAACTTCATAAGCCTGGCATGTGTATGAGAACAGAACCTAGAAACCTGAGAAAGGAAAATGACGGCTGTACAAATGCGGTTTGAAACCACAACTGCTGATTTTGTCAGCTCAGGGGCTCCTAGGACTGGGGCCCAACATTGCAGGGAGCGGAAACTGCTCAGGCCGTCATGCCCAGTATTTCCAAATGGAATTTTAAAGAACAGAATTTTTTTTTTTTTTTTTTAAGTATGGCTTTGAAATCTGGACTGAAAAAGAAATTAAAGGGAATTTTGGATCAGGAGATGAGTCCGAGAGTGGAGCATCAGTAGAAGGTCTTTGGTTGTGGTGATCCTCTTCCAGAAATGGCGTGTCCACGTGACCAGTGCAGACACAGGTCCTCTCTATCCCTGACCCCACGTGCATGAATATCCACTGCTCTAACATGCTCGCTAGTGGGCACATACCATGTGCTTGGGTATCATTGCTGATTTAGTGAATGAAAAATCAAATCCTGGTAGAACTGGAATTACTCTGGTCTTCTGAGTTAACATGAAATGTCCCTTCCCGTATGAACTCTTTCTCAGTGTTTTTTTTTTTTTTTTTTGTATTTTTCTTATGACACTTACCTCATATTGTAGTTATTTTGCGCTATATGTAGCTTTCCCTGAGCCACAGCAATTGTGACCGTTTAGCCAGTGGAACAGTTAGCCCTGTACCTTTTCTGTGTTAGGCCCAGGTCAAAGTTAAATATACCTGGGTTTATACACAAGTGACCATTTGTTAGGCAGTGATGTTTTTTTATCTAGGAAGAGGCTTTGAAACTCTTGCCTGTGTGATGTTCTAAGATCTACAGTTGTGTCTGACTAATTAACTGGAAGCCATAATGCTAGGGAGGTTAAAATAAGTTTCAGCTACATAATGAGAATGGCCCACTGAAAATGACAGGTCTATGGGTCACAAATGGTCACTTTGTGCCACTCACCAGCTCAGCTCAGGCAACATCTTCCTGTTACCTGGTATGCCACTTCTTGGATGGCCAGGTGCATTGTGGGGACTCTCATCTTCCACACAGCATTGGGACAGCAGACGCAGAGCTGACTTGGTCAGTCCCTTCATGTGGGTCCTGTGCAGATGCTGAGTATCCTTCAAAAGGTCTACATAGCCTTGCTGCCTTGGGACTCCCTGTGTGCAATGCTCTTTCCCCAAGGTATACATGGGAAGGAGGCTGCACAAGGACCCAGAGAACAGTGGGTCTAGTTTGTGACATTCTCAAGGGCAAGGCTGCACCTTAGCAGCTTCCAGTTGTTGAGAACCAAGTACTTTATATTAACCAACTCCTATCCTTTTAAACTATGCAAGGTTAAGCATTGATTCCCATATCACCTTTCATATTATCTTTGTATACTCACTACCTAGCACAATGCATGTTGTATCATAGGGAATCATTCACTGAGTATTGATTTTAATTCAATTTCATATCTCTTTATGTTCTCAATCTTTCAGCTTTTTATTTTCATGGGCACAAGGAAACACTGTTCTCTTGTGAGGCAGAGATAAATCTAATGCTGATAATAATATTGAAAATGATAATTAATTACAAGAATGTGGATGGTAACACATTTTCTTTGTGTTATTTGCTCATAACATAAAGAAAAATGCAAATATCAGGGAGGGACAGCCCTCCAGATGTCACATTTGGAGCTTTTTGCTTTCGCTGTTCCATTTCTTTACTACCTCCTGAAACACTCCAAGAAAGAGTTGTTTCATATATGGCTGGATATGACCAGTTTCACTCAGGTGGTCATGGACTCCATCTAACAAGAGGCCACACGTGCCCCAGAGTCCCCTCTACATCCTCAAGCAGAGCTTAATTTGTAGATGTCTTGAGGGAAAGTAAATCTACCAATATTGGGTTTCAATGTAAGGTGAAATTTGTTTTCCACTTCATTAACTTAAGGTCAGAAGTTATGCCGAGACAGTTGTCCCAGGGCTCTGTTGGCGCTTCAGAAGTGTGTACTAAACATACTGCAATAATCGGAGGTGACTTAGGATAGGGGTGGGATAGCGAGAAGGCCTTAATGAGAGGGCCTTGAGAGGCTCACGACTTCTTTGTCCTTGAGTAAAAATTGTATTTTAATCTTTCTCCAGCCACATACAGATGTCCTGCCATCTGGCCTTGTAGCAAAATCAAAAGAGAATTGTGCCTGGAGACTAAAGGCAGAACATGACCTATGTGTTAGAGTAAATGGATAACTTCCCCCAAAGTCCTCATTAGTCAAGAGACACTATTGTGTTGCCATGGGCAGCAGCACTTGATAAACAGCACTCTTGCATGTTCCTCCCATCTGTGGCTTCAAAAGAATTCATAAATTAGAATTTCATGCACATTCTTACTTCTTTATTGCCAAATGCACTGCCTACTTTGCAATCCCCAGGGCCAACTGAATGTGAGTATTCAATAAATCATATCAGTTCTTTAGCACCAGTTTTCTCATTTCTATAATAGCAGTGTTGAACTATGTTACCTTCAATGTCCCTTTCAGGACAAAATCTGGACTATTTTAGGGAATCCTGGGATCCACTGCACACCTTCCAAAGCCCAAAGTGTCCACACCAAGGTAGGTAACACATAGTCTCCCATATTCTACCCAGATAGGCAAAGGCACCACAAACACATTGAAAGCCAGTGGTGTTTGTATCTGGAATTTCCGTTTTACAAAGCACCAGCATGAGGCTGCACATGTCTCCCATGTGTTCTTTAAAGGTCTTTGCTAGCTGCCTCCTGCCATGTGGAGCCCCAGCAGGCATCAGGGCAGAGTCTAATAGCCAGGAGATGACCAGCTCTTCATGGCTCTATCTGGCACCAACACATGGAGTAACTCAGTTGGATGCCTTGTGTCTCAGTTTCATCTGGAAATGGGGAAGGAAGATGCTTTTTGTGACATTTTCTCTTGCCCAAGTCATCACTGCATATAGGCTCTCCAGTTCCTGCTCCTTACACTGTCTGTCCCTTGTCTCTCATTTACATTCCTCCCTTACATGGTGATTACAGTTTCTGATGATTACGATTTTATGTATTTTGTTACATCTGACTTTCCAAGGAATGTTAAATAGATAAACAGTTTTGGAGAAGTGTCAAGGAGAGTGAACAAAGCTCTTTTCTGATGCATACAAAGACTGTCTTTTGCCCATGTTGTTCTCATGTCTATCCCTCCTATACATTCATGCATCCACCTAGGCAAGCATGCATTCTTCCATCTACCCATTTATCAATCCATTCACCTATTTGTCTGTCCATCCATCCATCCATCCATCCATCCATCCATCCATCCACCAACTTATCTTTTGGGATTTGTCTTATTCTACCTCACATATTTAGTTATTCTTTTATGTACAATATCTATCTATCATCTATCTATCTATCTATCTATCTATCTATCATCATTTATCCATCCATCCATCCTCTGTATTATACCTTGATTGACTTGGAATTGCAATCTTGACTATTTGCAGGTTCATGATGTAGTGATCTCTCTGAACACATCACTATGAGAAAGTGCATAGTGCCTTTGTGTTTGGCTAAAGAAAGTGTGATGTTTGTTTGTTTTGTTTCCACGCTGGGTCCAGGAGTAAGGATAAGAGATGACAGTAAAGGAGGGCATAATTTCTGTTGCATCTGTTCTCTGGGCTAGACTGGGCTGGCGTATTTAGGGAGGGTGGATTTGGGGCTAGAAGCTAAAGAAGCTCTTTTCAGGGAAGATTTTTTGAGATGGAGGCACAGGGCTGTTGTGACTATGGCCCTCCCATATCTGTCTGATTTCTACACTCCTCTGGCACCCTAAGGATTGGTGGCTTTGAGTATCAGGGGACAGCATTTGGACAAGGATATCTATGTGCTCTCATGGGCACAGTAAGCAGCGCTGTCCCCTGTTTTCAGGGCCAGGGGCACTGACATGAAGGACGTAAGAGAAGAGGAAGAAAACAGTGGGTGCAGCTGAAAGTCTGGCTTGTGAGCGGGATGTTTTCTTAGGACAGTCTCAGGAACATTTTAGGTGATGGTGCTGCTGAAGACCTAGCCTGTATACACAGAGGATGGGTAGTGGGCTGGAGGAGCCTTTTCTTCACACACTGAAGATGTCTGCCCTGCTTCCTTAGCTAGAATCTATGGCTCAGGAAGTCAGAAGCCATCTCTGAGGTGCCTCTGTCCTTTGTAGACTTCACAGTGCTGCATATCCATGTCAGGCTCTCAAAAATGATGTACCAGTTGATTTCTCTCTGGTTTAAGAAAGTGCTACAGAGATCTGGGCTTGAAACTTGTTTTTTTATTGCTTATTATTGCTCAAGTTACCCCGCTTAAATCTAGCCTCATATTTTTAGCTGCCACACCCTTGTACACACTTTCCTCTCAGCTGAAATTCCTTCCCCCAACCCCCACAATCTCAACATGTCCTACCAACCCATAGGGCTCTGCTCATGGAGGCAACACCCATCTCAGTCTTCTCCTTTGTCACATTCTTTGAAATGTCTAGAAAACTGTGTCTTGGCCTCTCCTATGACACTTCATTTTTCTACCTTTGATTAAAGCCCTTTTAGCACAGGGCTCCTCTCTCTCCAATCTGTGTTCTGCTGGTCAGCAGGAACTGTGACAGGAATTTTGCATCGTGCGCGGTACTCTGCACACACTGGACACCAAACTGAAGAGGGCAGTGCCTCTCCAGCAAGTCTCTTCTATGCAGGAATGACTTAAGGAGGCAAGGATGGCTTATTTCTGTCCACTCAAGGTAGCCCTTCGCTTAAGATTTAAAATTCTTCTCTATGCTGCACAGCAGAAACCCCTTGGACAAGCATGTTCTTTTTGACATTATATTTTAAAGTCCTTTAGCTGGTTAAGCTAGCTTTAGGCCCACCCTGAACTCTCACCTCAAGCCCTTTCTTTTAAAAGAACAAACCTAGCATTCTGGGCACATATGTCACGAGTGGAAAGAGCCACAAAGGAAAACCAAAAGAGCAACAGGCTCAATTATCTGCATCAAAACTGCTGAGCATTTTAAAAAGCATCTCAATGAAAGTAATTATATCTCTAGCATCATACTGCCCATGTCTGGTGCTTTAGGTTGTAAAGCTCATGCTGACATTATTTCCTTCCCTTGTTTATATAGTTGGTCTCTGAGGGCAGGGAGAATTTATCCCAACTAATTTGTATGCTATAACTCTAGCTCCTGAAGCCTGTAGCCCTGCCTGCATGGAGTGGGCACACACTGACCCTCCCCGGCCAGGTACACAGTGTTCTCATCCTGAAGGGGGTCTCCTTGGCACAGTGTTTCCCAAATTCCACTTTACCAACATGACAGAAGTTTCACAGTACCCAGGACTTGTGTTGCCCAGTGTGTACACACTGAGAGTTTGACTCTACATTGTACCAAGGCCAAAATCCAATACGGAGCTTTATGGTTAGTAAAATGTTTTCATACCCACAGTCTATTTAGTTCTCAGAACAATCTATGAAGTTGCCAGGGAAATTATCAAATGAGATATAATTAGAAGTCTTTGGTGGCAAGCAACAGGAACCAATTTTGGCTAATTTCAGCACAAAGTAAATTTATGGGGAGCATAAAGAAGTATCACATATTTGAAGGAACAGCTAAAGAACCAGGCAGAGATGAATTGGTTCACAGTGTCCATTTTTGGGGCCCTTATGCTTAGGAGTTGAGGGGTTGAGAGAGGGTCTAACAGACCCAGCCTCAGTCAGCATCCCACCCTGCTTTCCCTAACAGAGCCCTGCCAATATGGTCACTGGAGAGGGCTCAGTGGGGCCAGAGTGGAGTAAGGCTATTCCCCCAAATGAATTTGGGATGCTCTTACTAGAGAAGAGTTATGGAGATTGGTGGGTCAAAAACAATAGTGTGTACCACTATCCCTGTTTCACAGACGAGGAAATCTGGCACCAAGAAGTTCAGTGATTTATCCTAAAAACCACAGAAGTGAAGCCAGGGCTATAATTCAAGCTGTCCAGCTGAAGTGCAATGAGGTCCTCCTACCCCATTTCTAATTTTATTGTGGAAACGATATGAGAACAGCAAAGGCCACTTTGAGAATAATCACCTCTCATTCCATCGGGAAAACTGTTGCCTGTTTCCTCTCAGATTTGTCCTCTGTGCGTTTTCTTTGCCACACAGCTTCAGTCCCCATGCCCTTGTACCCTTCCTGCTCAATCATCTGTGAGGCTCCTTGGACTGGTGCATTCTGCTGACTTTGGTTTTCATGGTGCAAATATCAAACCACTGACAGGATATGGCAGTTTTGTTTGGGGTCAGTGGGTCCCTGGTAAGTTATAAAACTGGAAATTTACAAGAACAAAGGCAGCCTTTTGCTCAAGATCTAAAATTCCTTTTGATGATGGACAACAGAAGCCAATGGGACAAGCACTTCTGAAACTATGACTTGAAGTCAACACTAGGCTTTTGCTGAGGTGGATGGATGGGTTGCTGTGCGATGGAAGCTTTAGAGTACCCTCTTGGTTAACAGGCTCTTCTTTGATGGATGTGAAAGCACCATAGCTCAATACTGAGTGCCTTTCAGGTCTCCCTTTAATTTTAAGGTTCCAGAGTAAGAGGAGCAGATGGATATAGTGAGATACAGACTTGAAGTCATGTAATAAATCAGTCAAGAGCCCAGAGAAACAAATCTACTTTTTCCTGGTTCCAAAGGCACTGGCTTAGATCAGAACCATTGCATTGCAGGTGTTGTGTCCTAGATGAGTTTAGTCAGTGTGGGCCCCTCAATGAGCACACTCCTCTCCTGGGTGGTGAACAAGAGAGCAGCAGTGACTGACAGCTAGCAGGTGGAGCTGTGAGGGGCTGTGAGTGTGTGGGGCTATAGAAGCCTCGATGGCTGGAATCTGGGGGACACAGGAACTAGTATGTTTAAACTTCCAGCAGTTTTTCTGTTTTTCTAGATGCAAGACTGAATCAACCTTGGCAATTGCATCTTTGAGGGAAAAAGACTTCAAGACTTCTTTTGGTTCTGTCCTAGAGTTTGTCAGAAGGTACCCTGCTGCCATATGGAGGCAAAGAACCCTTTCCTGGTGTTCTATTCATCTCTTGTCTGTGACCAAGCTAAGCCTTGTCAGATCTGGGCCAGAACCAGGTGCATTACTGCCCTACATGCAGACAACTTTGTCTCCCACACACCGTGAGTAAGGGTCCATGTCCTCGAGTTAAATGTGGTAACAGGGCTCATAGAGTGGTGTGATACTCTTCCAGCTGGCATCTCAGTGGTATGGGCCCTGAGGGAGGTACTGGCTGACCCCCTTCTTTCTTTCTTGCCCAGTGTGGGGAAGGGGGGAAGACAGGTCTGGTGAGAGTGGCTTTGTTGGCTCTTGGCTTGGGACTTCAGGTGAACAGCTTGGATTTTGCCCAATAGTTGGTAAGTGGTTATTCTGATTTGTCAATAATCAGATATTATTAGAGCCTTCCTAAGGGAAGAAAAATGTGCATTTATGACCCAGTTCTCTAAAAAAACCTTTTGAACTTACCTGTCTTATAGCATAGACTGACAGCATCACATTTTGCATGTTATTACACTGACCGTAAAGCTGGTTTAGGACAGGGTATATCTTTCCCCTCTTCTTGATCTTTGGGGAAGCAGAGACCCGGTGCTCTGGGGAGAGTCACTATGATAAAAGCACTTCCAAATGGGGTGGTGGTTGGATTAACCGTATAGTTCATCTCTGTTTTTGAACACTCAAAGAAAGAAAAGAACAAGTTTATAATGATCAGTCCAGGGCACATCCAGGGATAACTGGACAGTTCGTCCCAGGTAAGCTGACATGTCTGGAAGACATGGACTCTGGGCCCATGGACTCTATATATAGTTGTATGTGACTTTACTTCCAAGATTTTACTTTTCTGTTTTGTAATTCTTTCTTATTATTACCAAGTGTTCATTACATTTTTGTAGAAGTTACAGCCAGATCTTAGAGTAGGGGAGACTGAAAAAGGAGCTTGCATGTGTGCTGAGGGGAGGGGTACAGAAAGTGTGGTGTAGCTGGAAGAGTTCTGTGATATGTCAGGAGTTGGCCTGCAAATCCTCCTAGAGACAAGACAGCTGGCCAATGACAGAGGCCTGGGTTGGTGGACTGTGTAAACCTTCCCTGGGACCTCCCAAAGCTATTCGGGAGGAAACTTGGTGAAAGATGGCATTTCCTGCAGTTGGGTGCAATGGTGGCTGAACTATTGTTGTTTGGGCTTTAAGGGATGTGTGGGTAGCACAGAACCAAAGGGACAAGCTTAATTCTCATGACCCCTGTGCCCTGTGCTGTTCTCCTTGCTCTGCCTCACCCCTGGATCCTGGTACAGTTCCTTAGTCCACCTAGTTTGTGTCCCTGGGGAGCCCAGGCCTCACTTCCTATCCATGATGACAGGTTACAACAAACACAAGTGGTGTGTGAGAAGGAAAATGTGGCCACCCCTCTCCTATCACTCTGGCTAAAATTCCTGCTTATGTAGCTCACCTCCTGGACAATCTTCATCAACAACGTTCCAGAAACTTGGATGAAGAAGACAAGACAATAGCTCCACAGAGAAGAGTTCTGTGCCTTGGGATTGGCTGCTATGTTTTCAGATGGCCTGAGATCCAACTTTTGTTGGAGAAGATGCTGTTATGTTGTAAATAAATGCCTAAGTTCCAAAACATTGAAATACTTATTCATTTAGAAATAGATGGTTTCTTCTTTAGTAAAAAAAAATAATAATTTAGACACGCCATCAAGTAATATTTTGGATCTTTATTTCTGTTTATAAGCTTTCTCATTCTATAAGTTATTTTGAGTTCATTTATAAAGATCTTACAGTGTAAAAGAAAAAGCAGTTGAGGGAGTTAGAGTGAACATAAAATAAAAGATAAAATTCAGGATATGGAAAGCAGGAAAGGGTTACTTCTCTTTCCAAACGGAAAAGCAATGGAGCAGCAGGCCCTTGGTGGCATGGGGGAGGAGGAGATTTTGTTCTTTGATCTGTCAAAGAGACTTCTTGAATATCACTCTACTTTTACCTATAGAGTTTCTTCAGAAAGAGCAATGCTCCCACTTCTATAATTACTGCCTTGAGTTGCCTCCATTTCTCCTGTCTGCTTCTCTGCCCTTGGCCTTTTCTCTTCCATCACACACACTCCTGGACTGAGTTCAAACTGTGACTTCCACCATGGAGCCTTAATGCTTGTTTTGCCATTTTTCCTGAGCTCTGGACTCCAATTTTAAACTTCTTGCTAGATGTTTCCACCTCCAGGCCCTGCAGACATTTCATACTTAACATGTCCAAAATGAAACTGATTTGTGTCTTTACATCTATATTTCATAACCCTGCAGAGAATTTCTATAGACAATTCTGCTGGAGAGAGCTTTCTGGAAGGACTGCTAGAATTTTTCTTTTTTTTTTTTTTGGTGGGGCTGTACAGAGACTGTTGGGTGATACTGAAATACAGAACACTTGCTGGTAATTACCTGTCTAAATTAGTGAATGACACTTTTTGTCAGAATGCCCCATGCCTTTTTTCTGTCTGCGGAGTTACTGTTGGTCTTTGAGGTCCTTCTCAGAGGTCACCATCTCTTTGCAGTTCTCCCTAAGTTGTTAGGACAGAGTAGTTGCTGTCTGTTTTGTGTCCCTGCTGTGAGGCACTTGGCTCCTTCTTTGTTCATTGCACCCATGTACTACCATAATCATTTGTTTGTATGTCTTATTCTAGCACTTGCTTTGACTAAACACATACGAGATCTGTCTGGAAAAAGTCTATCCACTGTTAATATAACAAGAACAGTTTGTACCACATTGGTGTAATATGGCAGCCAAGGAGAGGGGACTGGAATGCAGGTGCGTGAACAATGACTACTTCA
Organism: Tonatia bakeri; assembly: GCA_004024845.1. NCBI lineage: Eukaryota > Metazoa > Chordata > Mammalia > Chiroptera > Phyllostomidae > Tonatia > Tonatia bakeri. Next base: position 43,870 of record PVIA01006121.1, on the reverse strand, counting down.
CTGTACAAGTTAGTGAGGGTGGTAGATGCCATTGAATGAGCACATGTACTGTGTGGCCCATCACATTCAAAATGACTGAGCAAGAAGAGCAATGAATCTGCAGGAAATTTTGCGTTAAGCTTGAACATTCCTCTACAGAAACTATTTGGATGCTTCAGAAGGCAGCCGTTATGTGCAACTGGTGATTGACAGCTTCATCATGACAATATGCCTGCTTATGAATCATGTCTTGTGCAGAATTTTTTTGTGAAACATCAAATCACCCAGGTGACTCAGTCCCCCTATAGCCCAAATTGGGCACCCTGTGGCATCTGGATTGTCTCAAAACTGAAATCACCTTTGAAAGGGAAGAGATTTCAGACCATTAGTGAGATTCAGGAAAATACAATGGGGCAGCTGATGGCGATTGGGAGAACTGTGTGATGTCCCAAGGTGTCTACTTTGAAGGGGACTGAGGTGTCATTGTCTTATTTATAATGTTTCTTGTATGTTGTATCTTTGTCAATAAATGTCTCTATTTTTCACATTACATGGCTGGATACCTTCTGCACAGATCTCATATACCAGGATTTGGCAGTGTTTAACATATAGAAGGTACTCCATAAATGTTTGTTGTTGAATGCTGAGGTAGTTAAGAGAAATTCTCTTCCTTTCCTCCCTCCCACTCTCCCTCCCTCCCTTCCTTCTTTCCTTAATTCCTTCCAAGGTAATATTGGTTACTAACATTATGTGAGTATCAGGTGTACAACAATTATAACTCAATATCTGTATACATTATAGTGTACTCACCACCAAACATTGAGTTTCCATCCTTCACCATGTAATTGATCTGCTTTACCCATTTTGCCCTCCCCCACATCCCCTTCCAATCTTTTTTCCTTTAAAAAAATGATATGTACAGTTTCTGTTTTTTTTAAAAAATAAATTTATTGGGATAACTTTGGTTAGAAACATTATATAAATTTCAGGTGTACAACATAATACAACATCCGTATACTCTATTGTGGGTTCATTCCCAGAACGGTTGTTAACAGAAGGGGAGGGAGGTAAAGGAGAGGGCAAAGAGAGTATAGAGGTCAAATACACTGCAATCAGCATTTTGTTGTATCTATGAGTTTGCTTATCTGTTTATTTCTTCCTTTTTGTTTTATATCCCATATTGAGTGAAGTCAGATGGTTCTTGTCCTTTTGCATCTGACTTACTTCACTTAGCATGACACTTTCATGATCCATCTATATTGTCACAAATGACATTACTTCATTTAAAAAATATTTTTCAACTATAGTTGACATATATTAGTTTCAGGTGTATAACATAATGATTAGACATTTATATAACTTACAGTAATCACTTCAATAAGTCTAGTACCCATGTGGCACCACATTTCATCTTTTTATGGCTCAAAAGTATTCCATTGTATATATGTGCCACATCTTTTTTAGCCAATCATTGTCACATGACACTTAGGTTGTTTCCATATCTTGCATATTATGAATAATTCTGCAATGAACATAGTGGTATGTATATCTTATGAATAAGTGTTTTCAAATTTTTTGGATAGATACTCAGAGAGGGATTCCTGGGTCATACTATAGTGGTATTCTTAATTTTTTTGAGAAACCTCCATACTATTTCCTACACTAGCTGCACCAGTTCTCATTCCCACCAGCACTGTGTGATGGGTCACTTTTCTCCACATCTTCTCCAATGCATATTATTTCCTGTACTAATGATAATAGCCATTCTAACAGGTGTGAGGTGGTATCTCGTGATTTTTGCATTTCCCTTATAACTGGTGACCTCTTCATGTACTTGCTGGCAATGTGTCTATTTAAGTCCTTTGCCCATTTTTATTGGATTTTTTATTTTATTGTTGAGTTGTATAAGTTCTTGATATCTTTTGGATATTAGCACCTATTGGATATTAGCACCTAATATCCATGCAATTGGTTGCTTTTTTGTTTTGTTGATGATTTCTTTTGCTGTGCAGAAGCTTTTTAATTTGATGTAGTGCTATTCATTTAATTTTTCTTTTATTTACTTTTTCTTTGTGGTCATGTTCTCAAAAAACTCTCTGAGATGAACGTCCACAGGTTTAGTGCCCATGTTTACTTTTAAGTTTTTTTATTGGAAAACACTTTCTTAATTGGCAGGAAAATAGTCACTGTTATTAAAGTGTGAAGATGCACGTGCTCAGCCTAGGGGAGCAGAGTACCACTATGATTTCTCACTTTGGTGGGACAGGGGTATCTATAGGAGCAAAGCAAAGAACTCTTACAAATGTGACAGTAATAAAAGGCAAAGCATGGTAATTTTTGGGGTTTCTAATCTCAGGGAAGAGCTGAAACTGATCAATCAAAATCATTTGCCTGGACTATGAGAAAGAGTTTGCCTGCAAGCTGATGTAATTAATGCACAGCTGTCCTCACCTCAGAAGCATTCCAGGAGCTTTTGAAACTGCTGTGTTCAGGGAGATTACTCAAAGCAAGATCTCTTTAAGCCTGGAAACACTAGGGCTTAATCAAGTTAAGCATCAATAGATAAGTATGTAAAAAAAAAAAAAAACAACTAGGAACTTTCCAGAAATGATTAAGTATTTCTGTTTCTTATAAGCCTGCTCCATATCATGCAAATGCTCTGAAGTTAAATGTTTGCTACACTAACATGGAGAAAGGATGTGGTCAATGGTGAAACAATCCCTGAAGTGAAAAGAAAAATCAAAAGCTGATTCATCTTAAAAATATTAAAAATGCTTTAACATATTCAAGAGATCAAATATTTAGGGTGTATTTTGGACTTTTTGATGGGCAAAGACCCAGATATGAGCAAATAATAAATACCATTAAGACTTTTAAAAAATATGTATTTTATTGATTATGCTATTACAGTTGTCTCATTTTTTTCTCCTTTTTATTCCCCTCAGCCAGGAACCCTATCTCCCACCAGAATTTCCCTCCTCACACTTACTTCATGTCCCTGGGTCGCACATATAAGTTCTTTGGCTTCTCCATTTCCCATACTATTCCTAACCTCCTGCTTCTATTTTGTACCTACAATTTATGTTTCTTATTCCCTGTACCTTTTACCCCATTCTCACCCTCTCCCACTCCACTGATAACCCTCCATGTGATGTCCATTTCTGTGATTCTGTTCCTGTTCTAGTTGTTTGCTTAGTTTGTGTTTCTGTGTTAGGTTCAGTTTTTGATAGTTTTGAGTTTGTTGTCATTTTACTGTTCATATTTTTGATCATCTTCTTTTTCTTAGATTAAGTCCCTTTAATATTTCATACAATAAGTGCTTGGTGATGATGAACTCCATTAATTTGACCTTATCTGGGAAGCACCTTATCTGCCCTTCCATTCTAAATGATAGCTTTGCTGGATAGAGCAATCTTGGATGTAGTAGGTACTTGCCTTTCATGACTTTGAATACCTCTTTCCAGTCCCTTATCAACTGCAAGGTTTCTTTTGAGAAATCAGCTGATAGTTTCATGGGAACTCCTTTGCAAGTAACTGTCTCCTTTTCTCTTGCTGCTTTTAAGATTCTCTCCTTCTCTTTAATCTTGGGTAATATAATTATGATGTGTCTTGGTGTGTGCTTCCTTGGGTTCAACTTCTTTGGGACTCTCTGAACTTCCTGACTTCCTGGAAGTCTATTTCCTTTGCCAGAGTAGGGAAGTTCTTCTTCATTATTTTGTAAAATATGTTTTCAATTTCTTGCTGTTTCTCTCCTTTTTCTGGCACCCCTATGATTCAGATGTTGGAATGTTTGAAATTGTTCTGGAGGTTCCTAAGCCTGTCCTCATTTTTTTGAACTCTTTTTCTTCCTTCTGTTCTGGTTGAATGTTTCTTTCTTCCTTCTGCTCCACATCATTGATTTGAGTCCTGGTTTCCTTCCCTTCACTGTTGGTTCCCTGTATATTTCCTTTATTTCAATTTGCATAGCCTTCACTTTTTCTTCTATTTTTTGACCACACTCAACCATTTCTGTGAGCATCCCGATTACCAGTGTTTTGAACTCTGCATCTGACACTTTGGCTATTTCTTCACCACTTACTTCTATTTTTTTGAGCTTTGACCTGTTTTTTTTTTTCATTTGGGTCATATATATATATATATATATATATATATATATATATATATATATATATATAAATTTGTCTCAGCTCACCTGTTACATAAGGGGTTGAGCCTTAGGTATTTACCAAGGCAGGGCAACCACTTTGCTGCATTGTGGTGCTGTATGTGGGGGAGGGGTCTGAGAGGGAACAATGCCTCTTTCTCAGCCCTTGGCTGGCTTTCAGTCACTTCCCCTGTTACCCACAAGCAAATCGGGCCCTTCTGGTGCTGATTCCCAGGTGGGTGGGTTTGTGTCCATTCTAGGACCTGTGGGTCTCTCCAACGAACTCTCCTGTGAGGCTGAGAGTTTCTCTAGCCTCCTCAACCACCTCAGGTTTTTTCAGTCAGAGTGTTTGAGGCTTTATTTCCCCATGCTGGAACCCTGGGTTGTGTGGTCTCTCTTGGTCCCCAGTTGTTACTCCTGGTTTATCTGCATGCCTACATGAGACCACCGGCTCCACCAGCCGCCACCTTGCTGTGAGTCCTCTCCCCCTGGCTGCCCATCTCTACCCCTCCTACCAGTCCAGATAAATGCTTCTTTAACTCCTTGGTTGTTGGACTTCCATACAGTTTGATCTTCTGGTAGTCTGGTTATTTTTTGTATGCTAAAATAATTAGTTGTTGTCCTTTTTTTGGTTGTGTGAGGAGACAAAGTGTATCTACCTATGCCTCCACCTCAGCCCACCATTAAGACTTTTTCAGTGTCAAATGACAAAAGTGGAAGAGGGTGAATTTGATTTTATCAAATTGATAAAATCCTGAAAAGCTTAAATTGGACTCATGCTCAATCTGGAGGCCAGAAAGTGTTTTCTGTGCTAAGAAAAATATTTAAATATACTTAATAAAATAATATTTTATAGCATGTATTACTATAAATACATTCAAGAAGTCTAAATAAAGGATGACATTGCTGAATTTTGTGACTGGTAACAGCATACTGTGCTGCATAAATCACTACTTCTATAGCTGTGTGGCTTTCTCAAGAGTGAATTCAGTTTACTCACATTCTTATATTGCCCCAGAGAGCATATATTTTAAATGTATTATTAAGAGATTAAAGAAGCACTTTATTATTGGCCTTCTTTATCAACAGAAACCTTCATTTTATTTTTAATTTATCTGTTTAGTTTCACTTTTTAAAAATTTAATTTATTGGAGTGTCATTGTTTAATAAAATTAAATAGGTTTAAAGTGTACAATTCTATAATACATTATTAGTATATTGTACTGTGTGTTCACTGCCCAAAGTCAAATCTTATTCTGTCACCATATATGAGATCTGTGCAGAAGGTATCCAACCATGTAATGTGAAAAATAGAGACATTTATTGAAGAAGATACAACATACAAGAAACATTGTACAATGACACATCAGTCCCTTTAAAGTAGATACCTTGGGACCTCACGCAGTTCTCCCATTCACCATCAGTTACCCCATTATATTTTACTGAATCTCATTGATGGTCTGAAATCTCTTCCCTTTCAAAGGTGACTTCAGTTTTGGGAAAATCCAGAAATCACAGGGTGCCAATACTGAGCTGTAGGAGGGCTGAGTCACCTGGCTGCTTTGGTGTTTCATCAAAAAACTGCACAAGGTGTGATGCATGAGTGGGCGTGTTGTTGTGATGAAGCTGCCAATCACCAGTTGCCGACAGCTGTGGCCTTCTGAGTCATCCGAATAGTTTTCACAGGGGAATGTTCAAGCTTAACACAAAATTTGATGCAGATTCATTGCTCTTTTTGCTCAGTCCTTGTGAATGCAATGGCCACACAATACACATGCTCACTCAACAGCAACTACCTTCCCCACTGCCTAGTATGGTGAAGTGGTTATTGCTCACACATGCACATTCAAATCCACTGTCTTTGGCCGCCAGGTTACACTATGTGGTGCAAACTGTTCTTGCTATATTAACAATGGCTGGAATTTTTCAGGACAGTCCTTGTATTTGACTACTTTTACCCTTTACTATCTTTCCCAACCCTTTTTCCCTCTGGTAAACATCATACTGTTGTGCATTTGAGTTCTTGTTTGTTTTTTTTTTGTTTGTTCATTTGTTGCTTTCAGTTTTATATCCCACATATTAGTGATATTATATAGTTCTTGACTTTTTCCATTGACTTATTTTGCTTAGCATAATATTCTCAAGATTCAAGCATGATGTGGAAAATGGCAGTATTTCATCTTTTTTTGAGGCTGAGTAGAATTTCCAGTAATATACAGTATGTATATACCATGTCTTATTTATTTAACCATCTATTGAAGACACTTATGTTGTTTCCATGTCTTGGCCGCTGTGAATAATGCTGCAGTGAACGTAAGGGTGCATATATCTTCATGAGTAAATGTTTTCAATTTTTTTGGTAGATTTCTAGAAGAGGGTTGCTGGGTCATATGGTAGCTCTATTCTTGATTTTTTGAAGAGCATCCATACTGTTTTTAATTTGGCTGTATCAGTTTACTTTCCAACCAGCAATGAATGAGGGTTCTTTTCCTCCACAATCTCTCTAATACTTGTTATTACTTGCCTTGTTGATAAGAGCCATTGCAACAGATGTGACATGGTGTTTCATTGTAGTTTTGATTTGCATTCCCTTAATAGCTAGAGAAGTTGAACATCTTTTCATGTATTTGATGGCTGTTTGCATGTCTTCTTGGAAGAAGGGTCTGTTCAGGTTCTCTGCCCATTTTTTAATTGGATTGTTTGCATTTTGTTGTGGAGTTGTATGAGTTCTTTATGTATTTTGAATGTTAACTTTTTATCAGAGGCATTGTTCTCCCATTAGGTTGATTGTCTTTTTGTTTTGTTGATGATTTCTTTTGCTGTGCAGAAGCTTTTTAGTTTGATATAGTCCCATTTATTTATTTTTTGCTTTTACTTCCCTTTCTTTTGAAGTCAAATTCATAAAATTTTCTCTAAGACCAAGGTCCATAAGTTTAGTACCTATGTTTTCTTTTACATAATTTATTGTTTTAGGTCTTATATTTAGGTCTTTATTCTATTTTGAGGTATTATTTTATGTATGGTGACAAATAATAGTCTAGGGTCATTCTTTTCCAAGTAGCTTCCCAATTTTCCCAGCACCATTTACTGAAGAGGTTTTAAAAAAATTCATTGTATGTTTTTGGCTCCTTTGTTGAAAATTATTTGCCAATATATATATAGATTTATTTCTGGGTTCTCAGCTCTGTTCCATCGGTCTGTGTGTCTGTTTTCTACCAAAACATGCCATGTTGTTTTAATTATTGTTGCTCCATAATATAATTTGATATCAGGGAGTGTTATACCCCCAGCTTTGTTTTTTTTCTCAGTTCATGAACACAGAATATCTCTCCATTTCTTTGTGTCTTCTTCAATGTCTTCTATAATGTCTTGAAGTTTTCAGTGCATAGGCCCTTTACCTCCTTTGTTGCCTAAGTATTTTATTCTTTTTGTTGCATTCACAAAAGAAATTTTTTTTTCATTTCTTTTTCTGAAATTTCATTGTTTGTATATAGGAATACAATGGATTTTTGTACATTAATCTTGTATTCTGCAACTTTATTGTATTTATTTATTGTTTCTAAGAGTCTTTGATTTTAGGGTTTTTACATAAAGAATAATGTCATCTGCAAAAAAATGACAATTTTACTTTTCATGTTGAATTTGAATGCCTTTAATTAATTAATTAATTAATTAGTTATTTGTTTATTTTGGGTAGGACTTCCAGTACTATGTTCAATAACAGTGGTAAGAGTGGACATCCTTGTCATGTTCCTGATCTTAAAGGAAAAACTTTCAGTTTTCACCATTGAGATAGGTATATTAGCTGAGAATTTGTCATATATGGGCTTTATTATGTTGAGGTACTTTCCTTCTATACCCAATTTATTAAGTGTTTTAATCACAAATGGATATTGTAGCTTGTGAAATGCTTTTTCTCATCTATTGATATGACTATTTTATTTTTATCATTAATGTTGTTAATGTGGTGTATCACATTAATTGATTTATATATGTTGAACCATCCTTGTGTGCCTGAAATGACCCCTACTTGATTGTGATGTATTATCTTTTTAATGTATTGTTGTATGTGATTTGCTAATATTTTGTTTAGATTTTTTGCATCTGTGTTCTCTGTTTCATTTAATTCTGTAATTTTCTTTTTTTTGCGTTATCCTTGCCACATTTTGGTATCCAGATAATGTGGGCCTCATAAAATGTGTTAGGAAGTATTGCCTTTTCTTCATTTTTTTTTGGAAGAGTTTGAGAAGGATAGTTATTAAATCTTTAAATATTTGACAGAATTCACCAGTGAAGCCATCTGGTCCTGGACTTCTATTTTTTGGGAGGTTTTTGATGATTGTTTCAGTTTTCTCACTGTTGATCAGTGTATTTAGATATACTAGTTTTCATGATTCAGTCTAGGAAGGTTATATATAAGAACTTGTCCATTTTTTCTAGGTTATTGAATTTTGTAGCATAGTCTTCCATAAGAAGACTATGATCCTTTGTATTTCTGTGGTGTCTGTTGTAACTTCTCTTCATTTGTTTCTGATTTATTTGAGTCTTTTCTCTTTTTCCCTTTTTTCTTTAATTAGTATAGTCAGAGGTTTGTCAATTTTATTCATCTTTTCAAAGAACTAGCTCTGTGTTGCATTAATTTTTTGAACTCTCCTTGTTCTCTGTTTCATTTAATTCTACTCTAATTTTTATTATTTCCTTCCTTTTGCTGACTTTGGGCTGCTTTTGTTCTTCTTTTTCTAGTTCTTTAAGATCTGATGTTAGGTCGTTTAGTTTGGATTTTTCTTGTTCCTTGAGATAGGCACTGCAAACATTTTAATGTGTCTTAATGTCATTCTCATTTCTCTCTATCTGCATTTTGATCTTTGCTTTTATTTCCTTTTTGACTCCATCATTTTTTTTGTAGTATGTTCTTTAATCTCCACATATTTGTGGTTTTCCCCACTTTCCTTTTGCAGTTGATTTCCAATTGCAAAGACTTGTCCTTTGAAAAGAGCACAAGAGAAGACCACATATTTGAAGAATATGCTTGGTATGATTTCGATCTTCTTAAATTTGTTGAGGTTAGTTTTGTGTCCCAACATATGGTGTATTTTTGAGAATGTTCCATGTGCACTAGAGAAAAATGTATATTCTTGTGCTTTGGGCTGAAAAACTCTATAAATATCAATTATGCCCATTTAGTCTAATGTGTCATTTAAGGCTGATATTTTTAATTGATTATCTGTTTGGATGATCTATCTATAGCTGTCAATGGGTGTACTTAGGTCCCCTACTCTAATTGTGTTTTTGTCAGTTTCTCTCTTTAGCTCTGTTATTAGTTGCTTTGTAAATTTCGATGCTCCTTGATTTGCTGCATATATGTTAATGCGTGATATTTTCTTCCTATGTGTACCCTTTATCATAAAAAAAATCTCCTTTGTCTCTTCTTACCTTTTTTTTATCTTAAAATATATTTTGTCAGATATAAATATGGCTATACCTGTTTCTCTCTGGATGCCATTTGTTTGGACCATTTTCCAACCTCTCACTTTGAGTCTATATTTGTCCTTGTAGCTGAAAATCTGTCTCCTGAAGGCAGTGTATGGTTGGGTTTTGTTTATTGATCCAATCTGCTATTCTGTTTCTTTTTATTGGTGAGATAAGTTGCTTTATTTTCTATTTTTAAAGATTTTACTTATTTATTCTGAGATAAAGTTGGTGAGATAAGTTGCTTTATTTTCTATTTTTAAAGATTTTACTTATTTGTTCTTAGAGAGGAGAAGGGAGGGAGAAAGACAGGGAGAGAAATATCAATGTGTGGTTGCCTCTCACATGGCTCCTACTGGGGACCTGGCCTGCAACCCAGGCATGTGCCCTGACTGGGAATCGAACCAGCGACCCTTTGGTTCACTGGCTGGCCATCAATCTACTGAGCCACACCAGCCAGGGCTGTCCCTTTAGATCGAAGGTAATTACTGATGCATGAAAGTTTCCTATAGCCATTGTATCTTTTAGTTTTTGGTAGCTCTGTGTCTCCATTGTTTCTTTTTCCTTATGTTTTTGTCTTTTGTTTTAGTTTCATGATATTTTATGATTATTTTCCCTCTGTTTCATTCTTTTGTATGTTATGTGTCTCAGTTCTGAATGGTTTTTTGTGGTTACCATTACATTTATGCAAGAGAAGTTTTCATATATACAGTAGTCCTTTTTCTTTTGAATGCATTATTCTTCCATCTCCCTTTGCAAATTCAGACCTTTAGTTTTATGCTTTTGTTATCACAAATTATCCCTATTTGTGCTGTGAATTCATTCACAAATTGCAGTAGCTAATGTTTACTTCCTTTTTAAAAATGTTTTTACTTTCTTTAACCTTTATGTTATATTTCAGTGTGTAAGACCCTTTTCTGAAGAAGGATTGAAATTTCCTGCTTCTGTTGGTCTTTTTATACTTTTGTGTTTGTGTTTTTATTTCAAGCAGAACAATCCTCTTCATTACTTCCTGTAATGGAGGGCTTGTGATAGTAAATTCCCTTAGCTTTTGTATGTCTAGAAAAGACTTTATTTCTCTTTCATATCTAAAGGATAATTTTGCTGGATATATTACTCTTAGCTGGTAATTTCTCTCTTTTAATAGTTTGAATATTTGATTCCAATCTCTCCAAACTTGTAGGATTTCTGCTGAAAAAAAATCTGATGATAATTCAATGGGGTTTCCTTTATATGTTATTGTCTTTTTTCCCAAGTTGCCTTGGACTTCTTTCTTTGTCTTTAACTTTTGACATATAATATGCTTTGGAGAAGGCCTTTTGGGATTTAGATAATTATATGTTCTGTTTACTTCTTAGATTTGAGGATCCAGTTCTTTCAATGAGTTTGGAAAGTTCTTATCAAGTACTTGTTTGAATAGGCTCTCTGTTCCTTTCTCCTTCTCTTCTTCTGGTATACCCATTATTCTTATATTGTTTTTTCTAATGGAGTCAAATAGTTCTTGTAGAGTTCTTTCATTTTTTTTTACTCCCAAATCTCTCTCTTCTTCCATCTGCATCATTTCTAGATTTTTATTTTCAATATCATTAATTCTTTCCTTTATCCGGTCATCTTTATTTCCTAAGCTTGTTAGTTCATTCTTCTTCTCTTGAGTTCTCCAGCTCCAGAATTTCTATTTGGTTCTTTTTTAAAGTTTCAAATTCTTTGGTAAAATGCTCCTTTTGTTCATTAATTTTATTTTTTAGTTCATTAAACTGCCTATCTGTGTCTTCTTGTATCTCACTGAGTTTTTTCAGAACTGCAATCTTGAATTCTGACATTTAAATCACTTATTTCCATGTCTTTGCATTTATTTTCTGGAGATTTAAAAATGTTTCTGAACTACCTTGTTACCTTGGTTCTGTATAATATTTGATGGATTTTCTTTTTTTTTTTTTTTAAGAATGAGATTTCTCTATTTAGTAGGTTGAGAAGTCTTTTTTTTTTTTTTAATTTTCCAGTAGATGGCACTAAAGTGTAAGCTTTTGGGGTTTTTGTTTGGTGGTGGTTTTTCAACTTTTTCTTGCACTGCACTGGTTTCTTGGATCTCTGCCCAGCATTGGAAAATGACCTGTATTCCCTGGGGAGACAGGCATCTATTCTGTGAACAGGTTGCCTTGGTCTGGCACCACCATTCTTGGGCGAATGTGGTGGGTGAGAGGGTTCCAAGCCCAGGGAATCCCAGTGCTGTCCCCTGCAACCAGATGCTGTTGGCAGTGCAGCTACAGATGGGTGGGGGCGGGTGAGGGAGAGGCAGACTGGTGGATTTGTGGCTTTGTTCTCCTCTCAGTAATGGTGGCTGCCAGACCTCAGCTGCCTCTCCTCTGTATCTCCAACCCTGTCACTGGGATTAGCTGTAGCAGGCACCTGCCACTAAGGGAAAAATGCTTCTGCCTCTCCAGTTCTCAGGGCTATAGATAATGTGCTATGTAGCTTGATACTCATTAGTATAGTTTCTTCTGGGATCTGGTGCTTGTTATGGGAGGGTGGGGGAAGGTGAGCTTGGAAAGGGTGAGGAGAGGTGGTCAGGCTCCATGGCTTTGTTTTTCTGCCTGGTGATGGCAGCTGCCAGACAACTGGGGCCACACCTCTGTGCTCTGTCTCTGCCCTGGTCACTAGGACCAGCTGCAGCATGTATGGACCCCTCAGACAGGAAACCTACAATTCCTCCCCTCTCCAAAGACTCTCAATGAGCTTTGGGCTGTGTTTAGTGAGACCTTCATTTTAAGTCTGAAATTCTCCTAGCATGGAATTAAGTAGGGACTCATGTTCTCATATTTGCAGTATTAAATTTATCTCTATTAGGTGCTTTATCCATATAAGTGTCATTGTCAGTTTAGCCAAGGTTTTCGGGAACGCTTGGGGAGAGGCTAGTGCTAGAGGGAAGAAAAGAACAGAAGTGAGACAACTTAGTGGGGGGAGCCCAGCTGCTGCTGAGGCGAGTTGGTGGAAGATTTGAAGATGAGCTAACAACAACAGATTGCCGCTGCTCACTGTGGGTTGCTCCAGGTCAGGTTTCTGCTCAGTCAGTAGACTGTGGGTTGTTAGGGGCTGATTTCGCTTTAGACTCAGGTTATTTTTTCTTCTTTTGATTGGTGGATTCAAGTTCATAATTTATCATCAAAAAGGTAACAATTCCTTAAAAAAAGAGAGAGAGAGCATGATGAGGAACTCCAGGTAGACTCCGTGCCAGGGAAGGGGGAGGGAAAAGACCACATTTGCTAGCACCTTCTGTGAGCTGGCTCTGGGTGACCAGCTATTAATGCCGGGCCTGCCCCATGAAGTGAAGAGCCAAGTGTGCTCAATACAATGATCCCTCAAATTCTGAAAGAATTTTGTCAGTTATTTTGTTGTATAGATGAAAAAAACACAGACCAGAAGAAGTTGAACAATTTGCTCAAGGTTACAAAACTGAGAAAAGGCTGAGCTGGCTTTCATGCTTGCATGTATTTGCTGCCACAGGACAAGGAAAATCATTTTAACCCTTTGGGCGTTGAAGAATAATCTCAAATATCTAATCATAGTGAAATTTCTTGATGAAATTAAAGAGAATGGAGTTTGGACATAAGCGTGGAAAAGTACATTGGCTCAGCTGCCTTTGAGAGAGTCAACTCCATGGAAACAAATTAAGGGATATATTATGAACAACAAACCTGTCCAGCAGAGGCTGCGATGTGATGGATGCGCAGTCTGAGGTCATCAGCTCATCTTGGGCTTGATTCTGTGACTGAGTGAGCCCTTGTGTTTAGGGAGTTGGGCAGTGAGGTCATCTGTGGAACTTCCTATATAGAGCAGCATCTTTATAGAGCAGTGGGCACTGGCTTTACCATATGCTAAATATTTACTTCTATTGCTTTCACCGATAAGATAGGGCTTGTCATGTTTTATCTTGGTTGTTCCAATAATATTGGGAATGATCAATAAAATCAATCAATCAATTAATTAATTAAACAAATATTTATTGAGTGCCTACTAAGTGCCAAATACTGGCCTAGATTCATAGATGGGCAGTGCATGCTCTAGATCAATGCTGTCCAATAGACCTTTCTATGATGATGGAAATGTTCTGTATTTGTGCTATTCAGTATGGCAGTTACTAGCTTCATATAGCTAGTGTGACCAAGGAACTATATTTTTAATTAATTTTAATTAATTTAAATAGTCACATGTAAACAGGAGCTACCAGATTAAACAGCACAAATCATGATTAGGCTTGGGTTGTATTTTGAAAAATTGCAAATCAGAAAACATTTCATATACTGGAAATATATGTTTGTTAAATTTGTAGTAAAATATCATATACTAATATGATTACAACAAATGTTGCAAGTAAAATTTCTAAGCATTGATTTATTCAAAGACATTTAGGTGGTGTCTTCTATGTTTCAGATACAATGCTAGATCTTGTGGGAGGAAAAAAGTGATGTATAAGACCTAGTGCATGTTCTTAAGAAACTCACAGCTTTATAGATAAGTGACCATGCCCACATATAAGTACTAGGTAATCAATTGTCTAATGCCATTAGGCAAGTATATCTCACAATCACAAGATGGCTGACAGTTCCAGGTCATCAAATCCAAAGGAAAAGAGGCATTTCTTTTTAAGAGTTAGGAAGCCTTTCCTAGATTTTTTTCCTGCCCACTTCCCCTTAAATCTCCTTGGCCAGAATTTCAGCACATTTCCTTGCCTAAACCAATCCTGGCAAGAGAAATGGAATTACCATGACAGGTTTAGACTAGTCAGAATTTATTCCTGTCGAGTCCTTCTATTATGATGGATACATGAACAAAATCAGAGTTCTGTCAGCAAGCCGCTGGGGTGGTGGAATGGATGTTAAGTAGGTAATCACTGTCTGTGAAAAATCACCTATCCAAATCAAACTCTCTAGTCACCTACTCCATCCATTTATCTGTTATAACACACACAGCACAGAGTGTGATAATGTGTTTGTTCAAGGGTTGGATTTCCTGTTAAGGATTCTGTACCAACAACACACACTTCTCTCTTAAATTCTGAGCTCACTATGGAGGTAGGACATGCTTTATTCACTTGGAAGCTTGACACCCAGCACAGTTTCTTGCCTACATAGGGCTCAATAAACTTTTGCTGGACTCAATATACATTTATTCATATGGACTCAATTCATATCTTCTTTCCTCATTAATTCTTTTAGTGACTACACCTGTGGGTCTGGATTTCAGCTGGAATTGAAAAGCAAATTTATTTCCACTAAGTGAAGAAATGTCAGAGTGAGCAGGCAGGTGGCAGCTGAAGCATGGAAATGAGCTCAAGAGAATAACCTTGAATAGACAATAACTGTTAGACACCTTGGAAGATAAACCAACTAAACAGAGACACAGAAGTTAAATGTGCTATTAAGGCAAAAACTTCCAAATGGATACAAGAATCTAAGTCTTTAAGAAGCTGATGTAATTGGCACTTGGAAAATGTCTGTATTAATTCACATGGACTATAAAAACATAATCTTATCTAGAATCTTCCATTTTCAGCCCTTGTTATTTTCTCCCTTTATTTTCACCTGTTTTTCTGCCTTGCTCTTTAACTCCTCGGTATCTGACTTTAGTACATCTGAAGTTTTTCAGCTGCAATGTTTATGGGGTGTCAGATACCTACGTATTGAGAGCTCTTCCTGTCTGTGGGAATTAGATGTTAAGAGACAGAAAACAGGGCACAAGACCACGTACACCTTAGCTCTGAGTTAGATCATCTGAAAGCTATGTACCTGGACCTCATTATCTTAGCTCCCCACAGGACAGCATCCAACAAATCAAGATTTAATGTCATGTCCTCAGCTTTTATAGAGGGCAGCTGACACAGAAATATTATTTTGAAGAACAAACCTGGGTATTTTACAGTACAGTGGAAGACTTTATCATGTTACCTAAAGTCCTTTTTCTAAGAACATGTAAGGCAGGGAAAGTTTTGTTTTCTCCAAATGAACATCATACTGACCTAACAGTGACAAGTATATCCCCTACTGTTACAGGGGACTCAGAACTAAATTTTGTTCCTAATGGCAAAATCTGTCACATCCTGGTGACTGGTGGCATCCACTTAATTTCTCCTTTCAACTGATTTTTATTCTGATTTTATTCTTTATTTTCTCTTTGTGTATTGTGGTTGGTTATCTAAGTTGCCTCAAATGTTTATGAATATATGTACATGTGTACATCCTACTTACCTACCCATTTACGCATCTAGCTATGTATATTGTGCTTATCTCCACCAGCTTGAACTTTTAAAAAGAGTACCTGTTTTTTTTTTCCTCCATTGAACAGGTTTTATAGGAATTTTCTATAAAAATATAAAGGAGCTAGAGACAGATGTGTAATGGAATTTGACAATGAGGCAGAAAGCATAGGTCTGATTCCAGCTTTGCCTCCTGGTAACTGTCTAGTCTTGGGCAAGTCATTTGGCCCCTACGTATTTCAGTTTGTCATGTTTAAAATGGTAATAGTTATATCCACTCCACCTACCTCACAGAGTCAGAGGTCATATATGTTTTGGTGTGGTAGTATAATTTATGTGAGGTTTTAGGTAAAGTGTTCATTAGAATAAAGTCTTTGGCCAGTGGCCTGGGCAAATCAATTGGCATCCTCAGCATTTAATTAGAACTTGGAGGTCTTAAGTGTTTTCTTCCAATAATCTTCACATTTTCATCTTTAGATCCCTTTTTCAGGATCCTGTAGCAAACTTGTATATTTCATTGGTCGATGACCCAATAAAGTCAGATTTCTATTTCAATGTACCCTTTCATAGTTTTGTTAAAACTTTTGAAGAAAATGAATTACCTTTTATTAAGTTTAAACTACAACTAGTTTAGATTGAATTTTTAAGTTAGAATGCCTCTTTGAGATAGAACATCATGTGTAAAATTTTTCAGATGAGTCTACCTTTGATTGTGCCACGTAGGCCACAGTTCGTTCATACACAGCAGCACAGGTCCAGTCTCCTTTCAGTGCTTTAGGATGTGTGGCCGTGTAGTAGAGAACTAAGATCTGAAGTGCAGGGTAAATAAGTTGTAGTGGGGAATGGGTAGGAAGACAGTGGGGGAGGGAGGCTTTTGCAGCACTTAGTATTTAGTATCAAGCCCCAGGTAAGCTTTCTTCATAGAGAATGAGGGCTCTCATAGAGAATAAGTACTGGGGCTTCCAGCACAAGCATAGGCTGAACCTGACCTTGTGAAACTTGGGCCTCAAAATTTGCAAAATATTACTCTTTTTACATGGCATGGCGGAGACTCAAGAGTGACTTATGGTTTCCATGCATCCCTGATATTTGCTAGTGAAAATTCCCAAGCAGAAAACCAGTAATTGGCTTTCTCAAAATTCTACTAACCTCCCACCTCCAGCCTGGGTACTTGACTCTGTGAAATAAATGGAGTACATATTACTATTACCACATTGTTGATAAGGAAAACAAGGAGCCAGAAAGGTTTTGTGACTTGTTGAAAGTCACATCATCAGTTAATAGCAGAGCCAGACCTGGGAGCTAACGTTGGGAGAGAAAGTCCTCAGACCTTGTGTGTTCCTATGGGGTGTGCAAAGACTGATTGCTCTTTTCTCCCGGCTGTCTTCACAGTTGTTGTCATGATTAATGGGTGTGGGGGAGAGGGGATGGGAAATTACTGTTTAATGGGTATAGAGTTTCAGTTTTGCAAAGTGAAAAAAATTCTGGAGCTGGATAGTGGTGACGATTACACAAAAGTATAAATGTACTTATGTGCTTAATACCACTGAACTGCACCTTTAAAAATGATTAATATGGTAAATTTTACTACAATTAAAAAATTAGAAATGCTGTTAAAAAAAGATCAAATTAGTTAAGGAAGAAACTCAACAAACCCATCTGGGTCATTAATTTCAGGAATCCACTGGCCCAACATCACAAAACCCTCCTCCTAATATTCCCATCCCAACCAACAAGGTTGATTGAATATATGATTGAAACCTGTAAGTCTTGTCTCTTTCTTGCTCCCCTTTTTTTGACAATAAGATCCTCTGTGTGAGGAACTGGAAGATGAAAATATACAGGACCTGCTTCCTCCCCATTTGGTATTCTTTTCATGTTATGAAGCATTTGCAGTTTTCTACTGTATGTATGTGTGAGGAACATTTTTCTAACATCAAAAATATTTTTGTCTTTCATCATAAAAGAAATCCTTTATTCAGCCATAGTCATCTCTGAATGATGTAATTTCTCTAAATGCTTCACTTGTAACAATTGATGATTCTTAAGTGAAGTCATTGCTATATTGACCGAAATGTCCATTTGGTACCACCCTCTGAGACTTGCCAGGGGAACATGAAAACTGGACGTTGCCTACTGCCACCCAAGTAAACGTCACCCGCAGCACCGACCCATGATGGCAGATGATTGCATGATGGGATGTTTCTGGGTGTCAGTGGCACTCTTTGTCTCTGCATTGGGTTGCTTGATTTCTGTAGATTTTTGACTTTTATCCTGAGTTATCCCATTTTCTCTTGGTCATTTGGAGGCCCCACAGTGACATAGGGCTTTTCTTCCTCTTGCTGAAAGAGCATATCAGTGCAATCCAAAAAGGAAGCTTCTAGAAGATTGTCATCATCCTCATATTACAGAAAAGAAAGTAGGAACTTAAACAATTTGCTCAGAGTCACATGCTGAGGAAGAGATTGATCTGGAATTGCCCTGGGGGGAGGGAGTCAGCAGCCCTTGCTTTCCCCATTGTCTGCTGAGCTGCCCTATGTCAGAGGGAGTTGGCTCCCTCTTCTTCCAGCCTCATTCTACGGTGGCCTTGCACAGGTGGGCTCCGGGGTAGGTAGATTTAGACATCCCATGCTACCCCCAGAGACTCATGGGCACAGTGAGTAGTGTCTCCTGGCAGGCCATGAGGGGAGTGCAGAGAACCATGGCCTTTTGTATTCAAGGACAAGGCTCTGGGAGGATTTTCTAGTCTGACCTTCCTGTGGTACTGACAGTTCCTGCTGGTGCACTCTTCTTGTTGACACACAGTCTCTCCCTAGGATGCAAGCTGGTTCTGGAATGTTGAGCTGGGTGGTCTCAGGCTTCTCCCACCATTAGGATATTACATCCTAACACCCCATCTTTCCTTGTGGGTTGAAAAGTTTGCTCTTTTGAATCCTAAATATGGATAGGTAAGAGAATTCTGTGCCCACATTAGGAGCAAGGGAAGCTTGTTATCAAGGTATCATGAACCCTCCCAGAAGTCACTTCCCTCACAAAAGAAGATCATCTCCTGTCACCCCATTTAGCACTTAGCAGGTGCTCTGCACTTAAGCCTGGATGAAAACAGTAATGGTTGGAGTGTGGGGCTGGCAATGAGGCTTGAATACTTGATCACAGCAAATCCTTGCTAAAATGTCTCTGCTTCATTCTAGACCTCCAAAATTACTTTCTTAAACTTTTCTTTTCTCATTATCTTCTATTTGTAAGCTCACTAACCACGTATTCCTTGGAGTCCATTTTTTTCTGACCACTTTTAGAGGGCATTGTTTGCTGTGATGTTTAAGTTTTTCAGATCTGCTTTTAAAAAATATGGTCTCTAGATTATGTTGTCTACTCCACTCTTTTCTCTGAAACATATAATTATTATAAAAAAGTGTTAAATGGGCCCTGGCTGGCGTAGCTCAGTGGATTGAATGTGGGCTGCGAACCAGGCATCGCAGGTTCGATTCCCAGTCAGGGCACATGCCTGGGTTGCAGGCCATGTCCCCCAGCAACCGCACATTGATGTTTTTCTCTCTCTCTCTCCCCCTCTCCCTTCCCTCTCTAAAAATAAATAAATAAAGTCTTAAAAAAATTAAAAAAAAAGTGTTAAATGACAATCTACATAGAGCATGGTGTGATGTACTATAATATTCCTTAGTTATTGTTTCAGGTTTTAAGTTGATGACATCCAGAATCTTTTTCTCCCTTTTTTTCTTGTTCCCTGGGAGTTTTTAACTATCTATTCATTTGTGGATACTAAAATCTGAACAGATGCATATCCTTCACAAATAGCCCATTTGTTCCCAACTTGATTGTCATCAATCTTGGCATTTGACTCAGGTCTTACCTTCCTCACTAGAGAGTCTTGGACTTATCTCCATCCAAGTCAGCATGGGAATCATCTGGAGATCTTGGGAAACACTGATGCCAGGGTCCCCACACTGAGAGCTCCTGATGTCTTTGGTCTGGGGTAAGGTGTGGGCCAGGATTGAGGTCCCTTGCTCTGTACTACACTGACTCCCAATGTATAAAGGTGAAATGAAGTAGTGGGTGTCAGATGGCTTTGGAAGCAAATGTAGGCATTATCTCTTTTATCTAGAGAAAAATACCAGCTCCAAAACGCCATTGCCTTAGAACCCAAATCAGATAGTCAAATGTGTGCCTGAGCTCTTATACAAGATTAAAACAAAATCAAGACCAAAGAAAACGAATAACAGATGTCTGGGAGATGTTGTGGCCTTAAAAGTATTTTTCATCTCTAACTTTGAGAAAAATATTAGTTGGGATCAGATAAGAGGCAACTCCCAAGGCCAGCTGGTGCCCTTGTCCTGAGGTGCCTTAGCACAAGCAGAAGGGGGTGTGGGGCTGGCAGACCTCCCATGTGTAGGAATCCTCCAGCAGGAAGTTCCAAGTTCACTTCTATTCCTTCCAGTCAGAAACTGCTAGCTCTGTGTCACCATGCGTGACAGTGTTGCTGGGAGGCAGACTGCGGAGAAGGTGTTTAACAAGTTCTACTCCTGCAAAAGTAGGAATGCCTGACATTTGGGATAATGTTGCCAGATTTAGGGGAAAAAACCCTGTAAAACAAAACAAATGAACAAACCAAACATTGCAAAGCCATATGCACAGTTACATTTGAATTTCAGATAAACGATGAAAAATTTCTGTTATAAATGTGTCCCATGAAACATTTGAGATGTGCTTATTATACTAAAAAATTATTTGTTGTTTATCTAAATTCCAGCTTAAGTGGGCATCTTGTATTTTATCTGGTAATCCTATTTGGGGAAAGCACTTTTCTCATGTCACCCCTCTGAACAGGTAGAAAACGTGTTTGCATTTCTGTTCTTTTCATGAAAAAATGTTCTAGGGAGCTAAGTCACCTGACCTAGGCTGTTAGCAAGATGAGAGACCAGGATGAGACCTTGGTTCCCTTGCTTTGCAGTTTTGTGTTTTCTCCATCAGGAAAAACCCACAGGAGCTGAACACATGTGTGCAGGTGTGTGGCCTAGCCAACATCCACTGGGATTATGGTTCTCCTAAAGGGAATACAAATAGTTTGAATCAGATTTACCATGCTGCTGAGGGGACAGGTTGGGGGAAAGCAGGACAACACCTGCACTTGGAAGCTCCCCCACCACCCTAGGCCTCTGCCATTGGCCGCTTGGGGGCAGCAGAAGGTAGCAAATTCCCCCCTAATCCCGCTCCTCAGCCTCAGGGAAAAGGGGAGGCAGCGGGTGGGGGCCTGCAGGAGGTCCTGGCCTGAGCACTGTGAGGCTTGGCCTTCACTAGCTCAGTGAGTCACTGTCGTAAACCAAGAGTTACTCAAAGGTAGGCAGAACCCTTAGGTTATGGGGGAGTGGGGTGGTCTTTGTTCTAGCTACACCAGCTCAGAGCAAAGTAGCTATGGGCAGTGCTCTCCTGCTGTATGAGGAGCACTGGATGTTGAGTTAATGTTCAGGGGAGAGGTGGAGCAACCTGGTGGGCCTCTCTGAGGAAATCTGAATGGCCCTTGGTTCTTCTGGTCTGTGTGAAGGGTGTGGGTGGTGGGCGGGGCCACTGTTTGTGAGGTGGGGAGAGGCTTTGGGGTCTGGTTATATTTGGTAAGGGTTAGGAAGGCAGAGTTGTTTTTATAGCTCAACAAAAAAGAAAGGCACATAGTTTCCTTGCTTTTTGTTAGGCTCCAATTCTACACTTGACTATTATTTTATGCACAAAGTCGCTCAACACATAGCGAGGCTACATTTTGTTCCAAGGGCTTGAGATAGAGTATTAGTTTAATGAGGGTGAGGAAAGTGCTCTTTGCAAAATTCATTTCCACTGCAGTAAATCCGTGAGTGGGACTTCAGACTCCTGGAGCTGGCTGCCTAGATGGCCTTTAGTATTTGGGCCTGTTTACAGACCTGCTGATACATTTAATGCTGGAAAACCCGGGCTGGGGGGCGGAGCATGACAGACAATGAAATAGCTTTATGGATAAGTTGCGGAATGAAGAGCATATTGTGGATGTTCTGGAATGTGTGTATGTGTGTTTCTAGATAGCAAGAATTTTGACTCACATACTATCCAACAAATATTTTTATAAAACTAAAATCATTCTGCACATACCATTTTGTACTCCATTTTTTCCTTTAGTGATATATGATGAACATTTTTGTCTGTCCTGGAATGTTGTTATAAATGTAATTTTCAATGATTATATGCTATTTTACTGTGAACCACGCAGATTTACCTAACACTCTTATTGTCAGATATTTCATATCTTGATTATCTAGAACAGAAAATAATTAACCCAGTATAGGAAGGTGCCTGATCTTTTATTCTGAGGAGATGACGGGCCCAGAGTTCCATGGGATGGCATAATGGGCACTTCCCACACGATGGGATCTGTGGAGCTAGAGGCTTCGATGCCGAGAGGATTCTGCAGCCAAACCTGCTCCCTCAGGAGCCCTGGGTGTCAGCTTTCTCTCAGTGTCTGTGATGTTTAGCTCGGTGGAACATGTTCACCTGAGTGTGACCTACAAGCTTAAGGTATTAATTCATGTTCCCCCCATTCAGATTAATATCTGCTGTGAAATTAGTAGGGGGAAAAACATGTGCTACTAACCACCCAACCAGGCCCTGCACAGCCCAAGCCAGCACAGCAGTGGGAGGATGTTGAAGTCAGAGGAAGAGATAAAGTTACATCCCTGAGGCATGAGCTGCTTGGCGTTTGGAGCACATGCCTTTGATAATCAGCATCAGTATCTCTTTCATGTCACTGAACACAAATGAAGCTGCATCAAAGAGACTATTTCAGAAAGAAATTGTTGAACAGGCTTAACTGGGTTGAGTGAAGCTGGAAGGGGCAGGGTTGGAGGATGGGTCAGCACCCAGGGCAGAGCATGCCTCCATGCTGCCTCTGCAGTCTTGGGATCTCTCCTGGTCCTGGAGTACATGCGTCTCCTCTTCTGCTCTGTCACTGTTAATGCTGTTAGGGAGCAAACTTTGGTGGCCCAAAGTTTGTTAGGCTGAGCTTTGGAACGACTGAAGAACTGTGGTTACACAGCCTCTCTGATATTTTTCCTCTCCCTAATCCTGACTTTTTCTTAATGTTAATCTACTAGTAGATACTCGTCCTTTTTCAAAGACACTTGGGCATCCAACAAAAACATGAGAAAGAACAGCTCTTTGTTCCCTTGCCTTCAGGAATCTGGCCCAGTGAGTGCCCCAGAAACTGAAGGCCTTTACAATGATTCACAGTTGTCTTGGCTGGAGGTTCAGCTAGTGCATGTGTGACACGATTTTACCCTTAGATTTCACAGGCAGACCTTGAATCTCACCACCCCCACCCCCAACCATTCTCTTCTTGATCTCTCAGCATTGCTAGCACAACTTGTTCTTCAATAAACTGTCCTTTTTCTTTTAGTGTTTAAATTTTGACATGATATAAAGTGAAGGAAATTCTACTATGAGTTCCTGTATGAGAATGGATGCACATGATGTGTTTTAAACACTGGAAACCCAGGAAGAAGAAACCAGACAGTACTTTCAATGATTTCCACTGGCGGGGGGTTAAACAGAATAGATTGTCCTAAAAACTCCTGGCCATTGCTTAGAAATGAGAAAAATGTGACAAGAAGCATCTGTGGTCTCTCAAGGAATGCTTCAAAGCCATTTGCTGAAGTTTAATGAAGGTTGCTTGTTGTACCTTCTTTCCCTCCAATGCTTTTTGTTGTCCTTGGTTCTCTTCTTTCATATCTCATTGGTCTCTTTCATTCTTTCAATTTCAATTGAATTCTAACACCCACGCAGAAAACTGTCATAGAAAGGATTAAAGCTGCATTTTAAATGTGGGATATGAGTAGCTACTAGAGGCAGGACAGCATGCTGTGAGACTTTAGGGCATGAACTGGCCTTAACAAACCATGTTGCCCATCTTGGTCTGCGTAACAAGATAAATTACCCATGTAAGTAACGTGTGCTGGTCAAGTTAGATATATACTTTTTATTTGGATGGTAAAGCTGACCTGGTGTTTGGGTATGTGGTGTTGGAGACAAATATAGGGACAATGTGGGAAGTATTTTTGGGGGATGGGGTCCTAAGAATTTTGACATTTTTGATCCATAACATAGAGTCATGGTAACAAATTGGACACCTGTTGAACACAGCCTGGACTTCAGCTAATGTTAGGGTAACCTAGTCAAAATTTTTATAAGCAATCTCCAGGTAAGATAGCATAAGCCACTAGATATTGGGCTAATTTTGCTATTTTCTGCAAGACATTGGCCCCTGGTTAGTTCAAATGATGAGCTGGTCCTGGACAGCTAGTTCCTACCTGGCTTGCAGCTCTTTCTCACAATGACTGTTGGGCTTCTTGTGGGCACTGGCTGTTGGAATCACAGCCCTGCTTCATTTCCCTGTGTTCTTTAAAAAAAATTTTTAATGTTGTTCAGTTGGAGTTGTCCCCATTTTTCTTCCATTACTCTTCCCTGCCTTACCCACCCCCACCACCCAAATTCTATCCTTCCCCTACCCCCATTGTCTTTGTCCATGGGTCCTTTATACATGTTCCTTGACTTGACCCTTCCTCTTATTTCCCACATTATCCCCCTCCCTCCTCACCTCTGGTCACTGTCAGCTTGTTGTTTATTTCAATGTCTCTGGTTCTGTTTTTTTCACTTATTTATTTTGTTGATTAGGTTCCACTCATAGGTGAGATCATATGGTATTTGTCTTTTACCACCTAGCTTATTTCACTTAGCATAATGCTCTCCAGTTCCATCCATGTGGTCATGGAGGGTAGGAGTTCCTTCTTTCTTTCTACTGTATTCCACATTGTGAAACTGTACCACAGTTTTTTTGATACACTCATTTACTGATGGGCACTTGGACTGCTTCCAGCACTTGGCCATTGTAAATAATGCTGCTATGAACATTGGAGTGCATAGGTTCTTTTGAATTGGTGTTTCAGGATTCTTAGGGTATAAACCCAGCAGTAGAATTTCTAGGTCAAAAGGCAGTTCCATTTTTAGTTGTTTGAGGAAATTCCATACTGTTTTCCATAGTGGCTGCACCAGTCTGTATTCCCACCAACAATGCACTAGGGTTCCCTTTTCTCCAGAGCCACACACATTTGTTGTTTATTGATTTGTTTATGATGGCTATTCTGACTGGTGTGAGGTGGTATCTTATTGTGGTTTTAATTTGCATCTCTCTGATGGCTAGTTCTGCTGAGCATCCTTTCATACGTATCTTGGCCCTCTGTATGTCCTCCTTAGAGAAGTGTCTGTTCACATCCTTCGCCCATTTTTTAAATTGAATTGTTTTTGTTCCTGGTGTGGAGTTGTGTGAGTTCTTTATATATTTTGGAGATGAAACCCTGTCTGAGGTATCATTTGCAAATATATTTTCCATATGGTTGGTTCCCTTTTCATTTTGCTGATGTTTTCTTCAGCCATGCAGAAGCTTTTCAATTTGATGTAGTCCCATTTGTTTATTCTTTATATCCCTTGCTCTAGAGGACATATTGGTGAAAATATGGCTGCATGGAATATCTGAAATTTTCCTGTCTACATTCTCCTCTAGGACTTTTATGATATCATGACTCATATTTAAGTCTTTTACCATCTTGAATTTATTTTTGTGTATGGTGTAAGTTGGTGTTTGATTTTCATTTTTTTGCATGTAGCTGTCCAGATCTCCCAATACCGTTTGTTGGAAAAGCTATTTTTACTCCATTTTATGCTCCTGCCCCCTTTGTTGAATATTAATTGACCATAGAGACGTGTGTTTATTTTTGGGCTCTCTATTCTGTTCCACTGATTTATGTGTCTGTTCTTTTGCCAGCATCAGACTGTTTTGATTACAGTGGCCTTGTGATATAGTTTGATATCACGTATTGTGATCCCTCCTACTTTG
This sequence comes from Tonatia bakeri, assembly GCA_004024845.1. NCBI lineage: Eukaryota > Metazoa > Chordata > Mammalia > Chiroptera > Phyllostomidae > Tonatia > Tonatia bakeri. Next base: position 18,106 of record PVIA01006121.1, on the reverse strand, counting down.
TTTTTCTTTCTTAAAATTGCTGAGGCTATTCAGGGTCGTTTATCGTTCCATACACATTTTTAAAATGTTTGTTCTATATCTGTGAAATATATCATTTGTATTTTAATAGGGATTGTGTTGAATCTATAAATTGTTTTGGGTAGTGTGGAGATTTTGATTATGTTAATTCTTCCAATCCGTGAACATGGTATATGCATCCATTTATTTGTGTTTTCCTTAATTTCTTTCTTCAATGTTGTGTAGTTTTCTGAGTACAGGTCTTTTACCTCCTTGGTTGGTTTATTCCTAGGTCCTTTATTTTTCTTGTTGCAATATCAAATGGGATTTTTCCCTGATTTCTGTTTCTGATATTTTGTTGTTGGTGTACAAAAACACCTTTGATGTCTGAATATTGACTCCATATCCTGATATTTTGCCAAATTACACTTATTAGGTCAAGTGGTTTTTTTGTGGAAACTATAGGGGTTTCTATGTGTACTATCATGTCATCTGCAAACAATGAGAGTTTTACTTCCTCCCTTCCAATTTGGATGCCTTTTTATTTCTTTTTCTTTTCTGATTGTTGTGGCTAGAACTTCCAATACTGTGTTGAATAGAAGTAGAATAGATGAAAGTCTATAAGACAAGGACACCCTTGTCTTATTCCTGATCTTAGGGGGAAAGCTTTTAGTTTTTGTCTATTGAGTATGATGTTGGCTGTAGGTATCTCATATGTAGCCTTTATTATGTTGAGGTATGCTTCCTCTACTCCCAGTTTGCTGAGTGGTTTTATCATAAATGGGTAAATGGGTGCTGTATCTTTTAAAATGCTTTTCCAGCATCTGCCGATATAATCATGTGATTTTTTTGTCACAGCCACTGACCGGCAGCGACTGCAGAATGCTGCGGATGGCTCGTTAAAACATGAGAAAAACATACACAGAGATAAACTGAGTCCTGTGGAGAAATAGGGATGAAATGGCCACTCTCTCTAGTGGGGAGTACCAGGTCACCCTCCCTAGGGGAGAGTGTGCTAGGAGAGAGTGCCCCCTTCTCCTGTCCCAGCAGGCTTTTATTGGGTTCGTTTGCATAAGAATTCAGGTAAAGCTCATTATTCATTGCCAGGAAGAAAGGATCAAACAATAGACAACAAGGAAGTCTGAGGGCCTATTTTGAGTCAGGGTCAAAGAGCTGTAAAAGACTTTAAGGAACAAACTTACTTCTTCCTTGGATCCTTATCATTCAATTGAGAGCATTCTAAACAAAGCAGGTTTCACAGGATTTTACATATTCTTTCTTAGGCCTGATCACCCGGGGAACCTGCCCTTTTCAGCACAGGGATGCACCATTCTCTGTCGTTGTTTCAGACTTAGGTGGAGCAAGGGAACTAAGGCAGCCAAGAGATTAGGAGATTTTCTCGCAGACCATGAGGACTCAGGCTTTGTCAAAGCTGAGGGGTGAGGGTCCATCACCCCCTTTTGCTTAGCCCTCAAAGCCCTTCCTTGGGGGCCTCCCACGTGATTGTGCCTGTCTTAGGTCATTCCCCCCTTGGAGAATCTTATCTGTCATTGGCTAACCGACCAAGCATTGGGGACCAGGCAGGGTGAAGTAAAAGGAGCAGAAGCGGCGCTCCTGCCAGGGAGATAAGCCTTTGTCTCCTGGCTGGCTTACGGTCCAAGGTCCTTTGCCTCAGCCTTAGCCTAGGTGGGGGTTGCAGCTTCTGATACCAGGCAGGGTGGTTCCCAACAATTTTTGTCTTTCCTTTTGTTTATGTGATGTATTACATTTGATTTGTGAATATTGTATCATCCTTGCATCTCTATGATGAATATCATTTGATCATGGTGTATGATCTTTTTAATGTATTGCTGGATGTGGTTTGCCAATATTTTATTGAGGCTTTTAGTGTGTATGCTCATCAGCAATATTGGCCTGTAGTTTTCTTTCTTTGTTGTGTCTTTATCTGGTTTTGGGATTAGGATGATGCAGGTCTTATAAAAAGAGTTTGAGAGTCTTCTCTCTTCCTGGATTTTTTGGAATAGTTTGAGATGGATAGCGGTTAGCTCTTCCTTAAATGTTTTGTAAAATTCTGCTGTGAAGCTGTTTGATTCAGGGCTTTTGTGTGACAGGAGTTTTTTGATTTGTGCTTCAATTTCACCAGTTGTTATCACTCTATTCAGGCTTTCTCCTTCTTTCTGGTTCAGTTTTGGGAGATTATATGTTTCTAGAAATTTGCCCATTTCACCCATGTTTTCAAATTTCTTGGCATATTTTTGTTCATAGTAATTTCTTACAATCCTTTGCATTTCTGTGGTATTGGTTGTAATTCCTCCTCTTTCATTTCTGATTTTATTTTTTTATTTGGGTTGTCTCTCTTTTTCTTGATGAGTCTGCTTAAAGGCTTGTTGATTTTATTTATCTTTTCAAAGAATCAGCTCTTGGACTTATTGATCCTTTGAATTCTTCTTTTAGTCTCTATGCTATTTAATATTGCTCTGATCTTGATTATTTCTTTCCTTCTACTCACTCTGGACTTTGTTTTTATTCCTCCTGTTCTTGTACATGTAGTGTTAGGTTGTTTATTTGAAATGTTTTTATATTTTTTAGGTAGGCCTGTATTATTATGAACTTCCCTCTCAGGACTGCCTTTGCTGTGTCCCATAGGTTTTAGACTCTTGTGAGTTCATTTTTATGTGTTCCCAGAAACTATTTTATTTCTTCCTTGATCTCATTATTAACTCATTCATTGTTTAATAGTATGCTATTCAGTCTCCATGAATTTGACTGTTATTGAGTTTTTTCCCTTGAGGTTGGTTTCTACTTTCAAGCCCTTGTAGTCCAAGAACAAGCTTGATATGATTTTAATTTTCTTGATTTTTTGAGGCTTGTTTTGTGTCCTAGCATGTTATCTATCTTTGAAAATGTTCCATGTGCATTTGAAAAGAATATGTATTTTGCTTCTTTGAGAGTGAAAGGTTCTGTATATATCAGTTATGTCCATTTGATCTAGTGCATCATTCAATGCCACAATATCCTTGTTGATATTTTGTTTGGAAGATCTGTCCATTGTTGTCAGTGAGGTGTTAAAATCCCCTGGTATAGGTGTGTTGCTGTTTATCCCTTCCTTGAAGTCCTCCAAGATTTTCCTTATGTATTTGGGTGCTCCTGTGTTTGGTGCGGACATGTTTACAATGTTTATGTCTTCTTGATGAATTCTTCCCTTGAGTATTATAAAGTGTCCTTCTGTGTCTCTTTTCACGGCCATTGTTTTGAAGTCTATTTTGTCTGATATAAGTATGGCTACCCCAGCTTTTTTTCCTCCATTTGCTTAGAATATTTTTTTCCAGCCCTTCACTTTTATTAGTCTTTGTAGGTATTTTGTTCTGAGGTGATTCTCTTGTGGCTGCATATATGTGTGCGGGTCATGTTTTCTTATCCACTCAGTTATGCTATGTCTTTTGATTGAAACATTTAATCCATTTACATTTAAGGTTATTATTGATAGGTTCTTATTCATTACCATTTTCACTCTTTCTACCTGTGTTCCTCTCTTTCTCTCTCTCTCTTTTTTTTCATGTTCTTAAAGCAATCTCTTTAGCATCTCTTGTAATGTTGGTTTTGGGGAAATACACTCTTTTAGCTTTATTTTGTCTGGGAAACTCCTTATTTCAACATCCAGTTTAAATGAGAGCCTTGCTGGGTAGAGTTGTCTTGGTTGTAGGTCTTTGTTTTTCATTACTTACAATATTTCTTGCCATTCCCTTCTGGCCTGTAGTGCTTCTGTTGAGAATCAACTGCTAGCCTTATCAGAGCTCCCTTGTATGTCACTTCTTGTTTCTCCCTTTAAGATTCTCTCTTTGCCTTTGAATTTTGCCATTTTAATCATGATGTGTCTTTGAGGGGGTCTCTTTGGGTTCATCTTGATTAACACCCTCTCTGCTTCCTGGACTTGTGTGAATTTTTATTTCATCAAACTAGGGAAATTTTCATTATTAATTTTTAAAAGAGGGTTTCTATCCCTTGCTCTTTTTCTTCTCCTTCTGGTATCCCTATTATATGGATATTATTATGTTTCATGTCGTTCTGCATTTCCCTTAACCCCTCTTCATCCTTTTTAAATGTTTTCTCCTTTTCTTGCTCTTTTGGGATTTTTTTTCTGTCTTGTCTTCCAGCTCACTGATTTGATCTTCTGCTTCATCTAGCCTGCTTTTGATTCTCTCTACTGTGTTTTTCAATTCAGAAATTATATTCTTCATTTCCTCCTGGCTCTTGTTGATAGTTTTTATGTCCTTTTTCATGCTGATGTAGTTCACAGTAAGTTCTTTGTAGCTTCCTTTTAGTTTTCCTGTAGTTTTTTTTGTAATTCTCACTGAGCTCATTGAGCTTCCTTATAACCATTGTTTTGAACTCACTGTCTGTTAGTTTACTTGCCTCTATTTCATTTAGCACTCTTTCTGGGGATTCCTCCTTTCCTTTCAATTGGGGAGTGTTTCTTTGTCTTCCCATTTTTTTGATGACTCTTCTTGTTTTCTTCTGCTTCTTAAATTGATCTGTTTTGACTCCCTGTCTTTGTGATGTGAACTTCTATGGTAGAAGACTCATGTGATTCAGTGGTGTTGACTCCTTGATCTCCTAAATTTGATGCTTTTGGGATATCCCTTATGCCATTTATGTTGGCTCACTGTATTTAATTGGATTTTGATTGTTGTTGGGTCATTCTTTGGTGGGTCCTTCCCTCCAGTTGATTGACTGAACATCGCTCCACCCATGTAGTCTTGTATACTGTTGCAGGTGTTGCCAGAACAAAATCACAAAGCCCAGGCAACAAACCCACACTTGTAAAAATAACTCTATCAATAACAAATGAACCAGTATTAATAAGGGTGTAAAGAGAGTAAGACTCTTATAAGGAAGGAGAGCAAATATAAGATGACCTACTGAAAGAAAAATAATTTCGAGAGGGTGGAGGAAGGAGCACTAATAAGAGCAGGGAATCAGAGCAATGCAAAGAGAGAAAGTAAAATTTACATCATAAATTAAAAAAGGTTGTAGAAGGTAGAATGGTGTAACAGAAAGGAAGCATATAGTATTAGGTTTAACAGAAAATAAAACAAAATGAGGGAGAGAAAGAAAAAGGAAAAGTAAATAATTAATAAAAATAATAGGAACCAAATTAGAGAGAAAGATCCACTACAGCACTATCAACAACAAATGTGCTATAATTAATACAGGTGGAATGAGAATAAGAGGGGAAAAAGAAAGAAAATCTTCACTGATGTCTAGAGAAAAAGGAAGTGATTTTGAGAGGATAGAGGGAGAAGGAATACTGAGTAGTTAATAGGCTGAGACAAGGAAAAATTAAAATTTGAGATGAAAATAAAAAGAAAAAAGGAAAATGGGGCAGGATAAAAGGGAAAAAAAGAAAAAATAGTTTAAAACAAGGCAAAATTAAAATTTGTGATGAGAAAAGGAGTAGGAGAGGGGAACAGTAAAATTTGAGATTTGAAATACAAAAGTAGTGAAGATTTAGAGATAAAATTGAAAAAATGCAACAACAATTACCCTACCCACAACCAATGAGCAAAGATTGCTAAAGGTGGAGTGAGATCATGGGGATTTTATGAGCAGGAAAAAGAATGTGAGATGACCATTCACAAGAAAATTGGTTTTGAGAAGCTAGATGGGGGAGAAATGGTAAGAGTGCAGAATGGAAACAAGTTGTAGCAAGAGAGAAAACAAAATTTAAAGTGAAAATAATAAGAGGAAAGAAGAAGGTAAAATGAGGTAAGAGAAGGGAAGGGCAAAATATGTCCCTCCTAAGTAGTTTGAAATAAACTATAGTATGAAATCTAGTGACTTAATGTGCTCAAACTTGAAGAACAAGAAATGAATGTTAAAAGGCTATGCAAATCATGGAGAAGGCCATGGTGGATTGCATCGCAATAGCATCTAGTATTTACCACTATAATTTTTTTCTGGATCTGCCTCTGGTGATGTCAGAGGGTGATCCCATCTGACCTTAGGCAGCTTGTTGGAGACTACCAGGGATCTAATGTCTGTGGCTGACTCCTCAAGTTGTTAATGTAGTCAGTCTGCACTCAGCAGTCAGGGTTAAGCACCACAGGGCAGGGCAAAATCCCTCCTGGGGTCCAGGCAATTGTTTCCCTTCAGTCGGCTTCCACTTGGAGGGGAATGGTCTGCCTAAGCAGGAAGGCTGCTGCCATATGGGAGTTGGCTCAGCACCAGGATCCCAGTGTCTACTTTCTCAGTTCTCTCTCCAGTGCCTCCATCTCTAGTCTCTTCTCAAGCTTCTTTAGTCCACTCTGCCCCCGACATTTGCTGGAGCCCAGGGTTAAGTGGCTGCAAATGAGAATTTATGTGTTGACCCTTTAAGTGGCTCTTTGCCTCTCCAGCTGTCCATCTCTGGCAGAGAGCAACCCTGCTGCTTTTCCAGCTGGATGTTATCTGTGTACTTTTGGGCTCTGGTACTCTAGGTTGGGGATCCCAGCTTAGAGTTTAAACCTCACCTTTTTCCCGAAGATCCAACTGGCTACTTAAATATCCCTCTGGTGCTTCAGCTGTCACCCGTGGGCACCCAGCAACATCTCTCATGTCTCCACTGTACTCCCTACCAGTCTCATTGTGCTGAGGCTAATTCTTCTGTCTGTCCACGGTTATAAGGCTCATCTCTCACTATTGTTCATTGTTTATGCTGGATGATTTCTCCACAGTTTAGTTGTAATTCCAGGTTGGTCCTGCAAGGAGGTTAGCATAACTTCCACTCACTCCTCTGCCATCTTGTTTCTCAAATTTCCCTGTGTTCTTGAATCTCGCATTAGGATTGTGGGATGAGGGAACAAAACCAGACCCCAGCAGGCTGTTTATGGTGGGTGTTCTCCTCTTCCTTCCATCTCTCCCATCATTCCTTCTCAGATTCGTCTTCTTCCTACCACCCTTTGAACATAGGTCCTCCTCAAGTACCTGTTCTTGCTCTTACTATCTTTTAAAATATATTTTTCCATGTCAATACCATGATTTTAAGAATTTCTTTTTTTCAAGCTTGTCCTGTAGGCACTTTGGTAAGGAACCTAGTTTTATTTCACCTTAGTACCCCTATGGCATTTAGTATAGTACCTGGCACCTAGTTGGTGCTCAATAAACATTTGTCAACTATATAAGTAAATGATGGGTGAGGATGACATAAAAATGAAGTTTGCTGATAATGTGAACTTTATCTTGTCTGATGGTTTTGCCTAAAAGTGCTGTGAACAGGGAAATATATACCAAGTGGAGAGTGAGGACACTCCCTGGCCCTACTCCAGGTAGATGGCTGCTCCCTGGATCACCACACTCAAATCTGAGTAAGTAAGTATGCAGTGCAAGTGATCTGTTGAATTCACATACTTTATTATGAGTACAACTCTTTGTTTGGGAGAAGAAAATAAAACTGGGAGGTCCCAGGAGTGCTCTTAATATTTGAGGCACTGTCAAGTGACTTCTTCTTACCAGTGATATCGGAAAGTGTCAGTCAGTTCTGATTGTAGATGTATTACTCAACATATGTCTACCAAACATCCATGGATTTCACTCTGGATGGTTTAGGGCAATAGCATGATCAATGGTAAAAGGAATAAAAAAGTTTTGAATAAACCAAAACCATGTGAATAGAAATCCTATGATTAAGTCAAGGATAAAGACTTTTTTTCGAAGTGTTTGGTTGTTAAAGTCTGTGATAAAAAACCACATTTTCTGTTCTGGCCATAGCCATTCTGGATTTAGTTCAACAAATGTTTATTGAGTGAAGGATGCTTACATATAGGTAGGATCTAAACACAGATCATTGAACCTGGGGTATGTGTAAGGTCCTTGCTAGGAGCTGGTGCTTGAACAGAAAGGTAACTCAGACAAATCCTCTGTCCTAAAGCTCACAGTCCATTTGGGGAGGCAGATATGGCAACATACAATTTACAAAATGGAGAGCTAAGTGCTTCTCTTTGTACACAGGGACAGGAACCATGGAGAAGGGTCCCCGAGCTCTGCCTTGGTAATCAGGAAAAGCTCCCTGGGGAAGAAGGTGTCCTAAATAGTTACTAGGATGGTGTTTCTCTGATCAGCATATTGTCACTTATTTCCTTTGTGTTGAGCCTCTTAAAAGATGATGAAAAGAGAGCTATGGTGGTCTTGTGCCAGGGCTGATTTGGCAGGTTGCAACTTCAAATAGTAAGCCACTGTTTTTCTTGATTGTCTAATGTAGTAAATACCTTGGGATAAACTTCCTGCCTCCTTCTGATTCTGCTTCAATTTATCTTCCTGAAACAAGTGCTACATGGCGTGATTGCCACCAACCAGCATCTGGGGAGTCTGGGAGCTTGTTGGCCGCCTGAGCTGAATTTATGAAAAGATCTCCATGTCACCCTTCTGGCCAGAGATCAGGTGCTGCTCTGTGTATGTTAACACCCAAGGTGCTCCAGCCTGGGGTCAAAGTAATGTGGTGTGGTGGGCAGGGAATTACGAATTTTTCTCAGGGACTAGCATGAAGTGAGCTCTGAACTGATAAAGGAATGAGCTATGCTAATTTACTGAACACAGCCAAAATTGAATATTCATTGGTTACTCAACCATGAATGAAACTGATATTATTAAAAAAACGTTCAACTAAGCAGACCAAAATCTCTAATCCTAAACCCCAGTGTCTTAGTTTGAAACCAAACCTATATGTTTTTAATCTATTAAACTAGAAAAATAATGGTATTAAAATATTTTAAATTCATCTACTCTCCACTTTGTTTGGCTTCCTTGCACCCCAGAGGATAAGCAATAAGAGGGCAAGAGGTAAAACAGAAGGATATCCTTGTAAATGCAAATGATGAGACCTGACTCAACTTTTTCCATTCAGTCTGCTAGAGATTACATGTGTCATCTGCCCCTGGACTTCTGATAGTGCCAGTAGTTGAGAGTACCCTTAGCAGCTGTGTCTTGGCTTCCCAATGGCAGGTGGAGGATACCCTTACTTCCTTTTTTCTCACATTTTGGCTCTCAATTCATTTTCCTCATCTATAAAATGGAAATAATAATGCATAATCTGCATACTTTACAGAGCTCTGTGATAGTCTATTGGGATCACTTCAGTTATTCATTCACTTTCTCTCTTATTTTTTTCTGGAAGCACAGAAACAAACATCCCAATAAGAATAAAAGTGATACCTGGTTTCTTGAAAAGTTTAACATGATAGTTACTTGTAAGTTTTAGGTCAAGAACACTTGGTTGAATTGAATACAGGCCACAGAATGTTCATTCCAGACCTGTTTAATGTGAACCCGTGATGTGCTAGGACTTACATGTGAGGTGCCCGGCGTAGAACTGTGAACGAAGCATACATGGCCCTGTCCCCAAAAGCTATCAGGACAAACATGCAAGTGCTTGTAAGATGATGTGAGGTGCTGTAAAAAGGAGAGTGAGTGTGTATGTGGTAAACAACGACAGCTCTGGGAAGTCTTCACAGAGGAATCAAACTGTATGCTGGGATCCAAAGGAGATATTTGAGTTAGCCAGATGAAGGAAGAGAGGACAGCACTTGCAATCTTGTTACTGTGCAGACTGGGGCCTATTCATGTGGGACTTTGGTGTGTGACCCAACAGTTAATGTTGGTAGAAACAGGTCTTTATTTACAACATTCCAGCCTTGAGAGCTTAAAGCACCTCAGCTCAGAGCCTTCCTTTCCCATGAGACCCAGCAATTCCCAAGCTCCCCGCCAGGCTGCAAGCCAAAAAACGTCCCCCATGTCTTTATCTGTGCAGCATCTGGACTACATTTTCTTCAGCCTCCATGTAATTAGTCCAAAAAATCACGTGCCACGTTACTCTGAATCATAGTGAAACTCAGGAAAACGCAGGTCTTAGAAGTCCAGGTAAAATCCAGGTGCAGCCCGTCAGGATCTCGCAAGGAAGCCCTCTGCAGCTCCGGAGTCGGCTGGAGTAGCACGGTCGCAGCAGAGGCAGCAGCAGCACCAGCAGCAGCAGCTCCTTTCTCATTAGTCCAGGCCGCATGGCCGCCTTCCTCACTATGAGCTACATAGCTGCTGACTTACTTCTCCCTTCTCACTGCTGTCTTGCAGACCTCATGGTCAACACCCCCTAATCCTTCCCAAAATGCATGGCAGAGACAAACTCACGGTTGCTGTGTCTAGCTTAAATCCTGGCCCAGCGCTTCCAGCTCATTTCCGACTGCTCCCACAATTGGCTAAATTTTGTCGGTCCTCTGGTATCTTACATTTATTCAGCTGCCATTCCCAGGCTGGGCAAGCGTCTGCCAGTGAAACAGGGAAACTGCCTCCAAGCTCTCATGCAGGTGCTGTAAGCCCCTGGCTACATCACAGCCCATCTCCCTGGGCCCAAACACCTGGCACAGCTATTTAACATAACTATGAAGGTAGCCATGTTGCCATAGTAATGCAAAGTAACTCTTAATGGCTGGCTCTACTTCTCTGTCCCCCAAGCCAAGACTGCAGAGGCTTTTCCTAGATTCTTGGGCACCCATGTTCTGAACCCTGTTACAATCTCAGTAGAAACATCTTCAAGTTTTGTTAGTACAGTGCCAAACATATAGATGGTTGGTGACTCTGAGTTTTTGTCTGATTTTATTTATTTTTTAGTGCTGACACTTAACTTTCTGTACACACACCCAGGGGGCTGCCCCAATGATTAACATATAATCCAAGTGCAAGGCAGACTTAGGCTGGTCAGATTACCACCCTAAATGGTCACATATTCTGAATGAAGTATATGTCTGTCTACACCTGGGATGGGAGCCTGATTCAGGCATGTGCTGTTTATTTATAGAGAAATGGAAAGACCCTCATTTTAAAGGGCTCTTTATGGCTGTTGTCCTGGTTCTTGGGACAGAGAACCAGACTCTGAAGTTCTTGTTCCAAGACCTATCAGATGAAGGGATGTGCTTTTCTAGGCAAAAAAGGATTTCTCATTAGCAGAAAAGGAAGTAAAAATATGACAATATGCAACTGACAACCTAGTGGAGACTGCTGCTGTTACAGGGTGCAGCCAAGAGGGGGGCCCAAATAAGGATTTGGAATGGGGCCTAGAACTCAGGGTATCCAGGAAATATTAGGATGTCCTCACCCCTTCCCCCACAGGTATGGGTTGGGGAAGGGATAAATGGAGCAGGGCCATTGAGAGCTGTTTTGCATAGCAACAGCTTTGCAGCTAACCTCTGGTGTGGTCATTTAACATATCTATAACCTTTAACTGGTTACATAGATACGTTAAATAGCTGTGGCTTGGCTCTGAGCCAAGGGAATGGAAGTAACTTCCCCAAGACATAACTGGGTGGGGGGGCAGGTCCCCAGAGTTACAGTGCCTGCGTGGGAACTTGGAGATGATTGGCTCCATAATATGGGGGCCACACCTGTCCAGACTCACGATAGCAGCCCAGTAAAGTTGGAAGGATATGAGAGTGCTGGCAAGTGTAGCCAATTGTGGGTGGAGTAGGAAATGGGGCTGCAGAGGAAGATTGGCTCGGGGATTTAAACTGAGATGCGGCAGCCAGTGGATGATGATGAGAGAACCACTTGGTCTTTAGCAGACTGGGGACTCCCGCAGCCCTATGAGAGAGAATCATCATGTGGCTTTGGCAGAGTGGCAACCCCCCTCCTTGCAGCCATTGTGGAGGGAGAACCATTTGGCTTCGCCAGAGTGGGGACTCCCACAGCGTTAGTAGGGGGAACCACCACACAGCTTTAGCAGAGATCTCGGCAACACAGCTACAAGTTTTGTCAGTACAGTGCCAAACATATAGATGGTTGGTGACTCTGAGTTTTTGTGCCAGGAACCGAGGGAGGCGTATCAGCCGAGACGGATTACTGGGAAGAACTAGAGGGTGCCTGAGCCACGGACTTCTATTTCTTTTCCTGAGATACGGTACCCCAGACTGGGCAAAGGAGGGAAGGAAGGACTGTGTGTGTTTGTGGGTGTTTTAAGGGACTTTGGGATTTTGATGAAGACATTAGGTCACTACTTTAAGTCTGTATAGCATTAAATGAACATTTCCTTTCCTTTTCATGAATCTCTGGCATTGAGAGATGTCTTTTCTATAAGACAGCAGACATAACTAGCCTGGGGGGTTCCTTTTGGTAGTAGTATATTGCCCTTGGGCCCTCTAGGCTCCCCCTGTTGTTCTGCAACACTGCTTCATTACCTCCAGCTGACTTTAGGGCATTGTCTGCTCTTTCCTCACACACCTGCAGATAGGGAGAGAAACAGTCATGTTTGCCTGGGGCTAAGAATTTTTCTGAGATGTGGGACTTTCAGTGCCCAAACTGGGAAAGTTCTGTTAAATCTACCCACAGAGTTATTGGAGCAGGAGAATAACTCTTTCCAGATTAGGAAAACACAAGATGTGTGAGTATCCTGCTGTTCCCCTATTCTGTCCAAGTTTCCATGAAATAAATGTCAGTGCATTTAGAGACAATATGCTGTTTTTTGGTCCATCAACTCCCCATCCTTAGGTGTGATATTAGAGGGCAAAATGGAAATCTGCTCCAAATAAGCAAAATGACTTTAAAATGAACCTGAATGAAACAAAAACTTGAGAATCACAAATGTAAAATATGGCATATCTCTTTACAAGTTAAGAGGATGGGTGTAGGCATGCTTTGGTGTCAGCCCTCACTCTGTATATACTTTTGTGTGGTTTTAGGCTAGCTGCCTCACTCCTTCAAATTTCCTCATCTGCAAAATGGGGATAATGACCCTGGAGCCCTTGGGAGTATCAAAGGCCAAAGCTGCAAAACACAGGGCAAGAAGTTCCTCAATAACTGCAGTTATTATCATCATTTTATTTATGCTACATTTAGTTTAGAAAGATGTAAGTTGGCTAAATAACTTAATATGTAACGTGATCTAGCCTTTATTTAAAAAATAATTTCTATAAATCAATGGACATCTGTGCTATTTTAGAACATAGGATCCCTTGTGCCTGCCTTCCTTTGGAGGCCTCATTTCACATCTTAAATATTTATGGAAAGATACCTACTTTCCTCATTATATTTCTGAACAAATTGGAAAGGTTTTTTTCTAAGGTATAAAATTGAGTTTTATTGAAAACTACTTGTTCATTTTGTTTTTTTGATTTTAAGTTTACTAGATTTGTGTTGTTGACTGAATATAAATAAATCAGGAACCTTTAGTAGAATTAATGACAAAGTTTTATTCAAGGGTCTTAGTGGTTTGCAAATCTGGAAATACTACCAGGAGTTATTCAGAGTGTTCCAAAGGAAAAGAAAAAGTTGAGAGATTTTATGGTCTCAATAAGAATCAGGCCTACATGTTAGTTTTAGGATTGGACCAAGATGGTGATCTTTCAGATTTTAGGTATTCTGGGCACATGAACATTCTTTCCTAAGTTCTTTAGAGGGTTATCTATAGGATTTATACCTCTCTGGGCGTTGATGAGCAGCTTAAAGTTTCAAAAATTTAAGTCCTCAGTCAAGTTAAAGTAAAAGAAAAAACTTATTCCTCATATTTTAGCCCATTCTGAATTGATTTCAACTAATTGACTTCATAATGTATTTTATAGACTTATGCTATCCAATATAGTAGCCACTAATCCCTGGTGTCTATTTAAATTTAAATTAATTAAAAGTAGTAAAATAGAGTGATATCAGTAAAAATGGTGGAGTAAGGACCTCCAAAATTTCTCTAAAAACAAACAAACAAAAAACCCCCAAACTTGGGACTATTGGCAAAAGTAGTCAGAATTAACTTTTTAAGAACTCTGAAAATGAACCAAAGGCTTGCAACATCCCAGGGAGTGTTTTCTCAAGAAAAAGCAGCTGAATCTCCATAAGAGCAGTGAGCTATGGTATTTTAGCTTGCACTGCTTTTACTACCACCCCTCACCCACAGTAGTCTTGAAAACAAATAATCTGTGGTCACGGTAAACAGCAAGATCCTGGCAGCCTCTGCAGGGGGCAGAACAGAGTTGGAGCTCTTTTCAAAGCCCCATTTTGAGAGAATTGTCATTATTTGACCCATCTGCTGGTTTGCTGGAAGACTTCAGGGAGTTTGTCAATTGTGAACAGCCTTTTCCCCAGGGGTGTTTGTTAAAAACCATGAGAGAGAACTGTTGAACATCTGAGCTACCTGAGGCACTGGATAACAGTTGGGGCAAACAAAAAGCTACTCAAAAAGCTTAAAAGATAAATCTATAGAATAAAATATCCATATGGGGATTTAAAAAATGCCAGCATATTCCTGTGATTCTAGAATGTCATGTTCATGCATAGGGCTGTGTGCATGCCCAGGACTCTGGTTCGACAAGGCCATAAGCTCTCATCTTGGACTAACTTTGAAAATCTGTACAAATGGGAAGTGAGGGTAAGACAGGGTTGTAAAGTTCCTGAATGAGGCATACAGTGTCCTTGGCTAAGACTTGGGAGACTTACTGGTGCCAGGCACAGAAGAAATCTCTTTCTAATTATTAGCTGTGACTGCAGTTGCTACATGCAACAAAACATATAGAATTAGTTCAGAAAAGTCACCTAGCAAACAGATAACAACAATCACAGTGAATAGCAACAACAAAAATTCTGGGAAGGGGCAGAATCTAATTTTCTGAGTTGCCACGTTATATTATTTAAAATATTAGTATTATAACACATAAAACATAATTTCAACAAAGATTATGAGACATGAAAAAATAATAAAAGACAAATATGGCCCATAGGAAGAGAAAAAAGAACCAATTAATAGAAGCTATCTCCAGGGAAGGCCACATTTTAAACTTACCAAAGACTTTTTAAAAAAAAATTTAACCTTTATTGTATTTTGTTCCATTACCATTTAGTCTCCTTATACCCCCTACCCTCAGAAATCACCATACTGTTGTCCATGTCCATGGATCCTTTTTCCTTTTTGCTCAGTCCCTCCATGCTTCGTCTCCCCCTGCCCCAGCTGTCATCCTGCTCTCCATCTATGAGTCTGTCTGCATTTTTCTTGTTAGTTCAGTTTGTTCATTAGATTCCACATATCAGTCAAATCATATGGCATTTGTCTTTCTCTGACTAGCTTATTTCACTTAGCAAAATATTCTCCAGGTCCATCTATACTGTCACAAAAACTAAAATTTTCTTCTTTTTAATTGTCAAGTAGTATTCCACTGTGTAAATGTCTCATAGTTGTTTCATCCACTCATCTACTGATGGACACTTGGGCTACTTCCATATCTTGGTGATTGTAAATAATACTTCAATGAAAATAGGGATGCTTATATTCTTTCAAATTAGTATTTTGGGTTCCATTGGATATATTCCCAGAAGTGGGATAGCTACATCAAAAGCAGACACTTTTTTACTTTTTTGAGGGACCTCCATACTGCTTTCCTTAGTGGCTGTACCAGTCTACATTCCCACCAACAGGGTATGAGGGTTCCCTTTCTCCACATTCTTGCCAGCACTTGTATGTTGATTTATTGACAGTAGCCATTCTGACAGGTGTTGAGATGATATCTCATGTGGTTTTAATTTGCATTTCTCTGATTAGTGTCATTGAACATCTTTGCATATACCTACTGGCTATCTGTGTATACTTTTAGGATAAGTATCTATTCAGGTCCTTTGACCATATTTAAATTAGGTTGTTTGGTTTTTTGGTGTTGAGTTTTGTAAGTTCTTTATAAATTTTGGGTATTAACACCCTATCAGATGTATTGGCAAATATGTTCTCCCATTCTGTGGGCTGTCTTTTTATTTTGTTGATGATCTTCTTTGCTGTGCAAAAAACTTTTAGTTTGATATAGTCCCATTTATTTATTTTTTGCTTTGTTTCCCTTGTCTGAGGAAATATATCCAATAAAAACTTCTATAAGCAATATACAAGATTGTGCTGCCTATGTTTTCTTCTATGATTTTTATGGTTTTAGGTCTAACATTTAAGTCTTTGATCTATTTTGAATTTATTCTTGTGGGTGGTATAAGAAGGTGATCTAGTTTCACTTTTCTGCATGTATTTGTCCAATTTTCCCAACAGCATTTATTGCATGAACTATCTTTAGCTTACAGTATATACTTGTTTCCTCTGTCAAATATTAATTGACTATAAAGGTGTGGGTTTATTTCTGGGCTCTCTATTCTGTTCCACTGATCTATGTGTGTGTTTTTATGCCAGTACCATGCTGTTTTTACTACTATGGCCTTATAGTATAGTTTGGTATCAGGCAGTGTGATTCCTCCAACTTTGTTCTTCTTACTCAGGATCACTACTGGTATGTGGGGCCTTTTGTGGTTCCATATAAATTTTTATTTGTTTGTTCTAGTTCTGTGAAATATATCACAGGAATCTTGATAGGGATTGCACTGAATCTATAGATTGCTTTGGGTAGTATGGATATTTTAATGATGCTAATTTTTCTTATCCTGAATGTGATATATGCTCCCACTTATTTGTATCTTTCAATTTCTTTCTTCAGTGTCTTACAATTTTCTTAGTACAGGCCTTTTATATCCTTGATAAAGTTTATTGCTAAGTATTTTATTCTTTTTGTAGAAATAGTGAATGGGATTGTTTTCTTAATTTCCCTTCTGTTAGTTCATTATTAACATACAAAAATGCAACTGATTTCTGGATATTAATTTTGTATTCTGCCACTTTGCTGAATTCATTGATCAGTTCTAGTAGTTTCTCGGTGGGATCTTTGGAGTTCTCTATGTACAGTATCATGTCATCTGCAAATAGAGACAGTATTACTCTTTCTTTCTAATTTGGATGCCTTTTATTTCTCCTTGTGTGTGATCACTGTGGCTAGGATATCCAGTACTATGTTGAATAAGAGAGATGTCTTGGTAACAAAACACCCTGTCTTGTTCCCAATCTTAAGGGGAATGTTTGTAGTTTTTGCCCACTGAGTGTGATATAGGCAGTGGGTTAGTCATAATGGCCTTCTTTATATTTATATATGTTTCCTGTAGCCCAACTTTGCTGAGATTTTTTATTGTAAATGGCTGCTGGATTTTATCAAAAGCTTTATCTTCATCTATTGTTATGATCATGTGGTTTTCATGTTTCATTTTGTTTATGTAGTGAATCACATTTATTGATTTGCAAATGTACCAACCTTGCATTCCCAGAATAAATTCCACTTGATCATAATGTATGATCTTTGAGATGAATTGCTATATTTGGTTTCCTATTTTTTTTTAAAGATTTTATGTATTTATTTCTAGAGAGGGAAGGGAGGGAGAAAGAGAGAGAGAGAGAGAGAAACATCAATGTGTGGTTGCTGGGGGCCGTGGCCTGCAACCCTGGCATGTGCCCTGACTGGGAATCGAACCTGTGATGCTTTGGTTCGCAGCCTGCACTCAATCCACTGAGCTATGCCAGCCAGGGCTAGTTTCCTAATATTTTATTGAGGATTTTAGCATCTGCTTTCATCAGGGATACTGACCTACAATTTTCTTTCTTTATAGTGTCTTTATCTGGTTTTGGAATTAGGATAATTCTGGCCTCATTAAAGTGAGTTTGGGGGCCTTCCCTCCTCTTGAATTTTATGAAATAGTTTGAGAAAGAAAGGTGTTAGTTCTTTCTGGAATGTTTGCTAAAATTCACCTGTGAAGCCATCCAGTCCAGGACTTTTGTTTGTTGGGAGTTTTGTGATTACTGTTTCAATTTCACTAGATGTAGTCTGTCTATTCACACTCTCTGATTCTTCTTGATTCAGTTTTAGAAGATTGTATGTTTCTAGTAATTTATCCATTTTGTCCAGGTTGTCTAACTTTTTGTTCATATTGTTTTACAATCTTTTGTATTTCTTTTGTGTTGGTTGTTATTTCTCCTCTTTCATTTCTGATTTTATTTATTTGGGTCAGCTCTTTTTTTTTTTTCTTGACGAGTCTGGTAAAAGGTTTGTCAATCTTGTTTATCTCTGCAAAGAACCTCCTCTTGGATTCATTGGTCTTTTTTAGTGCTTTTTTTAAGTCTCTATTTCATTTATTTCTGCTCTGATCTTTATTATTTTCTTCCTTCTACTCACTTTGGGCTTTGTTTGTTGTTCTTTTTCAAGTTCCTTTAAGAGTAAAATTAGATTGTTAATTTGAGCTTCTCCTTCCTTCCTTCCTT